>CAUYON010064225.1:0-18626 GCA_963573935.1 Arctocebus calabarensis | reverse complement strand
AGCTACAAATATTGAAGTAACTCAGATTAAAAAAAACCCTCAAGGCTCGGTGTCTGTGGCTCAACGGGCTAAGGCACCAGCCGCGTACACCTGAGCTGGCGGATTTGAATCCAGCCCGGGCCTGCCAAACAACAATGACAGCTACAACCAAAAAATGGCCGGGTGTTGTGGCGGGCGCCTGTAGTCCCAGCTACTTGGGAGGCAGAGGCAAGAGACTCGCTTGAACCCAGGAATTGGAGGTTACTGTGAGCTGTGATGCCATGATACTCTATCCAGGGTGACAGCTTAAGGCTCTGTCTCAAAAAAAAAAAAAAAACCCTCAAAAAACAAAAAAACAAAAACAATCTAGGAAATAGTAAAAAAGAGTCCAGGCTGGGGTGAAGGAAATCAGCCCAAAACTGAAAGAAGAAGCCAAAGGACAGGAAACTGTCTCTCCACGACTCAAGAACCCACCTACTACTTAAAGGATTAAAAAAAAAAAAACCCACACAAAGGACAAAAACACACAGACAAGGAAAGAAAAAGAAACAAAACTCCCAAAATGAAATATTTATGGTTATAGTATTAAAAATACCCTAAAGTATGAATTCAGTTTTGCTCAAGAGGGAAAAGGCAATTATTAACAGAAGTAATGTTTAAAATAGTCCCAAAGAAATAGAAAATTAGTCAAAACAAAGATAAGAAGTCGTGAATCAACATCAGGCATATGAGCGTTATCTTGCTGACACATAATATATTATGAAAACCATTAAAAAATAGCAATGCTGTAACCAAGGAAATACAGTTTATGTCAATGTTTTGTATTATTCAGTTTAATAAGGATAAGTGAAAAGAGAATTGAACTATATGTACCAAAACCATATGAACTTGGTTTGTTTCCAACAAAGAAGATAAAATAGCCAAAAGCAGCCAGTCAGTGAAAGAATAATAGGCACTGAGCCAAGAACCGAGGCTGAAAACTGCCCTTGAAACTGTCCATGCAGCGGTTCTGCTCCTGCCCGAGTGGAGGTGCTGCTCCTGCCTACTGGGCAGTACTGTTCCTGCCCTGCAGGGGTGCTGTTCCAGCCAGTGTGGTGGTCCTGCTCCAGACCAAGAGGCAGTACTGCTCCTGCCCGTGTGGCAGTACTGCTCCTGTCAAGCGGAGGTGCTGTTCCTGCGAGAGCCGAGGTACTGCTCATGCTTACTCTCTCTTTGCAGCTGCTTCCCTCTCTAAAGGCTCTTTTTTGCCTCAGCTGCTGGCACTCTCCTTTCTCTGTTCCTTCCCTAGGATCAGAAGCACTTTCTAAACTTTCCCCCAGAACTTTCTCCTTTCCTCAGGCTTCCTTACACCAATTGGCTTCTGATAAGGAAAATGATGCCCATTTATTAAAGGTAAGAAACAAAGCTGAGGGACTTAGCAGTCTTGTAGACAGTCATATATATTAGAAGCTGTGAATCATTTTCTTCTCATGCTTAATTTGACTAAAATGCAATTAGTCTGGAATAGATGCCAAGATTGTAGTGATTTGTATTTTAGCCTCACTTCTCTGGAACCCTTTCAGGGGATTAAAGTATTTTACTGAGGTATTGAGAATCTTAGCTCTTAAAGAGATAGAAACATTTATTTTCTGTTCGTTGTAGATTATCCAGATAAATTTAGCCCTTAATGCTGTCTGCTCAGGCAATTGTAATTTACTTCTAAATGTGCTGTGCCTTGTTGGAATCAGAAATAACAAAGGGGTAATAATTATCCCCAAAGTGTAAAGCAGACACCAGTAATTATCAAGAGCATTGTTACTGAGAGGGAGATGGGCTTATATATAATGGATTTTCATGTTTGGTGATTTAACTTGATGAAATTCACATTCCAAAAGAGACCACAACCCAGAGAATTATGCTCACACCAATGCCCTCAGTCTTCCAGTGTCCAAATAATATATCCTAGAAACACTAGTTTTGTGAGCTCAGAGCACACATTCAGTCTCAGAGAGACACTTCCTTTGTGAAGCTATTTTAGCCAGTGATTTTCATCAACTATGGCTGAAGGATATCTAATTATGCATTTGAATTTATATATATAAAAAAACTAATGGGGCTCGGCGCCTGTGGCTCAACGGGCTAAGGTACTAGCCACATACACCTGAGCTGACGGGTTCGAATTCAGCCCAGGCCCTCCAAACAACAATGATGGCTGCAACCAAAAAATGGCTGGATGTTATGGTGGGCACCTGTAGTCCCAGCTACTTGGGAGGCAGAGGCAGGAGACTTGCTTGAGCCCAAGCATTGGAGGTTGCTGAGAGCTGTGATGTCACGGCACTCTATCCAGGGTGATGGCTTGAGGCTCTGTCTCAAAACAAACAAACAAACAAACTAATGGAACATAAAACTTCACATTTCCCTAAATTAACTTCTTACCTTTGTCATTATATATATGTATATTTTATTTTTTATTTGTTTTAAGAGACAGAATCTCACTTTATCACCCTTGGTAGAGTGCCGTTTCGTCACATAGCTCACAGCAAACTCCAACTCCTGGGCTTAGGTGATTCCCTTGCCTCAGCCTCCCAAGCAGCTGGAACTACAGGCGCCCGCCACAACACCCGCCTATTTTTTGTTGCAGTTTGGTCAGGGCCAGGTTTGAATCTGCCACCCTTGGTATATGTGGCCAGTGCCCTACCCACTGAGCCACAGGTGCTGCCCCAATCTTAGTTTTTTAAAATATAACTATACATTATTTCTTTTTATATTAAAAAATTTCCCAGGATTTATATTATCTTGTTATGTGCCATATTTTCTTCTAACTGGCTTCTAATGTTCTTCTAACATTTTTTTTAAAGAAAGCAGCGGATTTTTTTTTATAATCGAGATTCTATCGGTTGTGTTGAGGATCAGTATACAGACATTTCAATTTGTACACAATTCTTATCCAAAAATCTAAAAAGCCATGCATCATAATGCTTTTTTGAACAGTTATTCCAGTGACTTTCCAGCTTAAAATTTAAAAGCAAAATTTCTCCAAGAGTATGCCAATTACCAGTATCTCCAAATGTTGATAAGGAGTTACATAAGTCCCACCAATTCTCAATTTATTATCATAAGCACTACAGTCTCAAATTTTCAGTCTTTCACAGCACATTAACAAAGTTATTAGGAAATAGGACTACCTCAGCCAAAGATGTTATAGTGCACACACAATTCTTTTGAAAAAACTACTATGGGTACATACTAGTTGTATGTCTTTATAGGATACATGTGTTGTTTTGATACAGGCACACAATGTGAATTAATGAAATCAGGGTAATTGGGGTATTCAGCCTCTGAAGCACTTATTATTTCTTTGTGTTAGGAAAATGCCAATTTTTTTTAGTTATTTTAAAGCATATCGTAACTTAGTGTTGATTATAGTCACCTTGTTGTGCTATCAACATTCTATTTAACAATCTAACAATATTTTTGCTCCCATTAACCACCACCATTTAGTCTCCCCTCTCCACTACCCTTCCCAGCTTATGGTTATCATCATTCTACCCTGCTTCCATGGGACAAATTGTTTTTAATATTTAGTTCCCACATATAAATGACACAGATTTGTCTTTCTGTGTTTAGCTTTAATTCACTTAACATAATGTTTTCCAGTTCCACCCATGCTGCTTCAAATGGCAGGATTTAAAATTTTTGTGGCTGCATACTGTGTATGCCCCACAATGTCTGTATCCGTCCATCCACTGATGGGCACTTATGCTGACTCCACATTTGGCTGTTATGAGTAGTGCTGCAGTAAACGTGGGGATGCACATACCTTTTCAATACACTGATTTCCCCTCCTTTGGATGTGTACCTAGCAGTGGGATTGCTGGGTGGTATGGTAGTTCTACTTTTAGTTTTCCAAAGAGCCTCCATACTGTTCTCCATAGTCATTATACTAATTTACATTCCCACCAGCAGTGTATTAGGATTCCCTTTTCTCCTTGTCCTAGCCAGCATTCATTATTGCCTGTCTTTTTGATAAAAGCTGTTTTAACTTGGTTGACATGACATCTCATTGTAATTTTAATTAGCATTTCTCTGATGACTAACGATGTTGATTGAGCATTTTTTCAGATACTTCTTGACCATTTGTATGTCGTCTTTTGAAAAATGTCCATTCAGATCCTTTGCCCATTATTTTTAAATAAAATGTTTATTTTACAATGGTTTGAGATTTACAGAAAAATTACAAAGATAGTGTAGAAAGTTTCCTTATACTCTATACCAAGTCTCTTTGCCCATTTTTAAATTAGATTTTTTTAGTTTTTCATATCGAGTTGTTGGAGCTTCTTATATATTCTAGTTTTTAATCCCATGCCAGATGTGTGGTTTTCAAATGTTTTCTCCCATTCTGTGAGTTGTCCCTTCCCATTGTTGACTGTTTCTCTTGCAGTGCAGAAACTTTTTAGGTTGATGTGATCCCATTTGTCCAACTTTGCTTTGCTTACCAAATGTGTACACAATTCTGATAGAGAGAGCCATGATCAACAAGTAGTTTTCTTTAGGAAATAATTCCACTAAAAAACATGAGAATAGAAGTAATTAAAAATGTTCAAGATGTTAAATCCAGGTCTGTAGCTCCTTATTGCCATTTAGTGTGCTTTGTAGTATAAGATACAAAAATGCTTCCCATCTATGGAATGTTGAGCTGACGTCCAAAGCTGTCAACACCTCCTGTAATTCGATATCCCACAACCAGAAGGTTGCAACAAAAAATAAACAACTGATAAATGATTTTACCTCTTTAAAAAAATTATTTACAGTTAAAGAAGGGGCTGAGATAAGATTCCATTCTTCGTGGAAATGTTTCTAGATCTATAGAAAACCTGTATTTACAAAATAGTTGATAAAAATGTCCCTCTAGGGCTAGGCATCATGGCTCACACTTGTAATCCTACCATTGTGAGACCCCAAGCCAGGAGGACCACTTGAACTCAGGAGTTCAAGACCAGCCTGGGTAAGAATGAGACCCCCATCTCTACTAAAAATAGAAAAAAATTAGCTTCGCATTGTCGTGGCTACTTGGAATGCTGAGGCAGGAGGAGCCCTTGAACCTTGAATGGGATTTTGAGATTGCTGTGAGCTGGGCTGACACCATGACATTCTACCCTGGGCAACAGAGTTAGACTCTCTCTCTCTCTCTCAAAAATAAATAAATAAATATATATATATATATAATATATATACACATCTATATATATTCCTCTAGATTGTACAAGAGGGGAGACAGATACCACTGATAAGACGTGGTGTATGATGTTAATCAGACTTGGCTGCTTTCTCTCCTTCATCAGAGGCTGAAGTCTCCGTTCAGTCTCTTCACTGTCTGCAGGTGACTCTTCAGTCCTTGGCTAGCCACTTCAGCTTGAGCAGCAGAGAGAGTTTAATATTGAAGTGACTGGTGAGAAGGTGAGAGCATTTGTTCAACTCCATCTTCCTAAGAATTTGGAGGACTAAGATTTTTAAAGGTGGCTGGTGAACAAAGGTAAAGCATGGGGTCTGCTCATTGGCTGGGAATGAACTCATAGGGTTGAGAAGCAGAAATTGTCTTCTTGGCTGAGACATTGTTAGGTTGGTTCTCGCACATGTTTACAGCTCTGCTTGACATCAGCGGGACCCGGAAATGCAGAACCTGGACGTGATCTTCAAGATCAGTCTTAGGTTTATCTATGGAGGCAGTTAGGGAAGTCAGAAACCCTACCCTTGCCAAGGAGGACACATGTTATATAACAGTGAGTTGCAGGGAATGTGGTTAACACTGGCAGGTTAACTTTTGAGTGGTTATATATACTATTATCTATACTATTTCTATAGCAGTATAGAAATATTAGTAGTATAGAAATATTTCTATACTGTTATAGAAATCAGACTTTCATCACCATTTTTGAATTCTGGCAGACATTATTTTATTAATAATATAGGTGGTTTTGTTTATAGCTTCAAAAAAATGGACTAATACACATACAGATCCACCATTTTAGCTATTAGATTATTTTATCTTTCGCTTTTTTCCTGAGCTCTACATAGAATCAGCTCTGACATAGAATCTTGAATGTAATATAATACATATTCATCAAATATTACTTTTTTATTTACTTATTTATTGTTTGTTTTTAAAATCATAACTGTGTATATTGATGCATTTATGGGGTTTAGTGTACCAATTTGATATACAATGTGAAATGCTTACATTGAACTGATATAACACATCCATCACCTTGCTTACTTATTTGTTGTGGTAAGACATTTATACTCTTTTCTTAATAGTTTTGAAATGTACCATTGCATCATGCACCTTAGGTGAGGTCCTCACAAACACCCTCCCTCCTCTCACCTCCCGTCTCTCCTCTTCCCTTTTACTTTCTGGACCATAGTTATGTTTTACCATTTGTATGAATGTATAGGTGATTATATATTGATTTCATGGTAATATTGAGTACATTGGATACTTTTTTTTCCCATTCTTGAGATACTTTTCTAAGAAGAATATGTTCTAGTTCCATCCAGGTAAACATAAAAGGTGTGAAGCCTCCATCTTTTTTTATGGCTACATAGTATTCCATGGTATACATATGCCAAAATTTGTTAATCTGTTCCTGGGTTAAACGGCACTTGGGCTTTCCCAAGTCGTGGCAATTATGAATTGGGCTACAGTAAACATTCTGGTGCAAATGTCTTTGTTGTAAAGTGATTTTTTGATCATTTGGGTATATACCTAGTGTCGAAATAACAGGATCCAATGGTAAGTCTACTTTTAGTTCCTTGAGTATTCTCCAAACTTCTTTCCAAAAAGGTTGTATTAGCTTGCATTCCCACTAACAGTATAGAAGTGTTCCCTTCTCTCCACATCACCAACATCTGTAGTTTTGGGATTTTGTGATATGAGCTAATCTTACTGGAGTTAGATGATATCTCAAAGTGGTTTTGGTTTGCATTTCTCTGATAATTGAGGATGATGAGCATTTTTTCATATGTTTATAGGCCATGCACCTGTCTTCTTCAGAGAAGTTTCTGTTTAAGTCTTTTGCCCACATAGAAATGGGGTTATTTGTTCTTTTCATATTCATTAATTTGAGTTCTCTGTGGATTTTAATTATCAGACCTTTGTTGAAAGCATAATCTGCAAAAATCTTCTCCCATTCTGAGGTTGTCTGTTTCCTTTACGTCCTGTGCTCTTGGCTGTGCAGAAGTTTTTTAGTTTAATCAGATCACAGTAATGTATTTTTGGTGTTGCTTCAATTGCCCAGGGGATCCTTGTCATAAAATATTCTCCCAGGCCAATTTCTTCAAGTGTTTTCCCTGCACTCTCTTCTAGTATCTTAAAAGTTTCATGTCTTTATCGCTCTGGAGAGTGCTGTGGCATCACACTGCTCACAGCGGCCTCCAACTCCTGGGTTTGGGCAGTTCTCTTGCCTCAGCCTCCAGAGTGGCTGGGACTACGGACACCTGCTACAATACCCGGCTATTTTTGTTGTTGTTGTTGTTGCAGTTTGGCCAGGGCTGGGTTCGAACCCACCACTCTCAATGTGTGGGGCTGGCACCCTACTCACTGAGCCACAGGCACCACCAAAGAAACACATTTCCAAGTGGAAACCTAATAAACACATGTATATGTAAAAAATAAAAATTAAAAAAAAGAAACACATTAAAAAAAAGTTTCATGTCTCAAGTTTAAATCTTTTATCCAGTGAGAATCTATTTTTGTGAATAGGCGGGGTCCAGTTTCAGTCTTCTACAGGTTGCCAGCCAATTCTCCAGCATCATTTGTTAAGTAGGGAGTCTTACCCCTACTGAATGTTTTTGATAGGCTTATCAGAGATCAAATGCCAATAAGTAGCTGGGTTCATCTCTTGGTTCTCTATTCTGTTCCAAAATCTACCTCTCTGTTTTTGTGACAGTACCGTGCTGTTTTCATCACTATAGATTTATAGTGTAACCTGAAGTCTGGTAACATGATACCTCCTGATCTGTTTTTATTTCTGAGTAATATATTGGCTATTTGAGGTTATTTCTGATTGCATATAAAATGAAGCACTATTTTTTCAAGCTCTTTAAAGTATGACAATGGTACTTTAACAGGGATTTCATTGAATCTGTAGATTGCTTTGGGTAGTATGGACATTTTAACAATATTGATTCTTCCCAGGCCTGAGCATGGTATGTTTTTCCATTTGTTAACATCTTCAGTTATTTCTTTTCTCAGAGTTTCATAATTCTCTTTATAGATATTTTTCATGCCCTTGTTAGGTAAATTCCCAGATATTTCATTGTCTTTGGCACTACTGTAAAAGGAATAGAGTCCTTGTTTTTTTAGTTTGACTATTGTTGGCATATATAAAAGGTATTGATTTATAAGTATTGATTTTGTATCCTGAGACACTGTTGTATTCCTTGATTGCTTCTAAAAGTTTTGTAGTTGAGTTCCTGGGATTTTCCAGGTATAGGATCATATTATCTGCAAAGAGTGAGAGTTTGATCTCCTGACTCTATTCGGATACCCTTGATCACCTTCTCTTGCCTGATTGTGATGGCTAAGACTTTCTTTACTATGTTGAATCGCAGTGGAGATAGTGGACATCCTTGCCTAGTTCCTGATCTTAGTGAAAATGTTTTCAGTTTTACTCCATTCAATATGATATTGGTGGTGGGTTTGCTGTAGATCACCTTTATCAGTTTAAGAAATGTCCCTTCTATGCTTATTTTCTTTAGTGCTCTGATCATGAAAGGATGCTGGATATTATCAAAAGCTATTTCTGCATTAATTGAATCATATGGTCTATGTTTTTTATTTTGTTTGTGTGATATATTATATTTATAGATTTGCATATCTTGAATTCTGTTTGTTAAGATCTTACTGAATATTTTTGTATCGATATTCATTAATGATATTGTTCTATAATTTTCTTTCTTTGTTGGATCCTTTCCTGGTTTGGGGATCAGGGTGATATTTGCTTCATAGAATATGTAGGGAAGTATTCCTTCTTTTTCTATGCTTTAGAAAAGGTTGTATAATATAGGTAACTAGTTCCTTTTTAAAGGTTTGATAGAATTCAGATATGAAGCCGTCTGATCCTGGACTTTTATTTTTTGGGAGATTTCCTATTGTTGATGCTATTTCAGCCATTGATATAGGACTATTCAAAATTTCTAATTCTTGTTGAGTCTAGGAAGGTGGCGTGCTTCCAGGTATTGGTCCATTTCCTTCAGATTTTCATATTTCTGAGAATAGTTTTTTGTAGTAATCCTTGAGGATTCTTTGCATTTCCGAGGTGTCTGTAGTTATTTCTTCTTTATTGTTTCTGACAGATGATATTAGAGATTTTACTTTGCTGTTTCTGTTTAGGTTGGTGTAAGGTTTATCAGTTTTATTAGTCTTTTCAAAAAACCAACTTTTTGTTTCGTTGATCTTCTGAATGATTCTTTTGTTTTCAATTTCATTTAATTCTACCCTACTTTTGGCCATTTCTTTTCTTACGCTGGGTTTGGGGTTGGAATGTTCTTCCTTTTCTAGTTGCTTGAGATGACCCATTAAGTTGTTGGCTTCTTTCTGTTTTCTTGATGAAGGTTTCCAATGCTATAAATTTCACCCTTAGGACTACCTTTGCAGTATCCCACGGGTTTTAATAATTTGTGTCTTCATTATCATTTTGTTCCAAAAAATTTGATGATTTCCTTCTTAATCTCGTCTTTGACTCAGCTATTATTCAGCCTAAGATTATTTAGTTTCTATGACTTTGTTAGAGTATGAAGATTCCTGTTGTTGTTGAGATCAACTTTTATTCTATGGTGGTCTGAGAAGATACAAAGAATAATTTCTATTCTTTTAAATTTGCTGAGGTTAGACTTGTGTTCTAAGATATGATCAATTTTGGAGGATGATCTGTGGGCTGATGAGAAGAATGTATATTCAGTTTTATTAGAATGAAAGGTTCTGTAGACATGTGTAAAGTCCATTTATTCTAGAGTCAGGTTTAAGTCTAATATTTCTTTGCTTAGTTTTTTCTTGGAGGATCTATCCAACTAGATCTCCTACTATTACAGTGCTGGAAGATATCAAGTTGTTCATATCCATAAGCGTTTGCTTTATAATTTGAGGAGCATTCTGGTAGGGTGCATAAATATTAATTATTGAAATCTCTTCATGTTGGGTGTTTCCTTTGACAAATATGTAGTGATCTTCTTTATGTTTCCTTATCTTTGTTGGTTTAAAGCTGATTGTATCTGCAAAGAAAATTGCAACCCCTGCTTTTTTCTGATTTCCATTTGCCTGTATTGTAGATGTCCATCCCTTCACTCTGAGTCTCTTTTTATTCTTTAAGGTAAGATGAGATTCTTGTGTGCAGCAGATATTTGGTCTGAGTTTATATATTCAGTCAGTCAACCTGTGCCTCTTCAGAGGACAATTCACATTAATTGAGGGAATTGATAAGCATGGAAGTGTTTTGAGTGTCATGTTTTTCAAATGACCAGCAGACATTTTTAATCCTTTCACCACTGTGGAAGTTGGGTTTTGTTCAAAAATTTCTGAGTGAGTTTACTTTGGTGGTAGAGCATTTTGCTGCTTGTGGTGGAGGATGGGTCTGAGAATATCTAAAGAGCTGGTTTAGTTATGGCAAATGTCTTCAACATGTGTATGTCATTTAAGTATTTGATTTCTTCATCACGAATGAAACTCAGTTTAGCTGGATACAGGATTCTGGGCTGAAAGTTGTTTTGTTTTAGGAGATTGAAGGCTGATGACTAACCCCTTCCGGCTTGAAAGGTTTTGACTGAGAGCTCTGCAGTCATTCTGATATTTCTGCCTTTGTAGGTGATGCTTTTCTTAAGTCTGGTTGCTTGCAGAATTTTCTTCTTCATCTTAAATTTGGCAGGGTTAGTCACAATATGTCTAGGAGATGCCTTATTTGGGTTGAGTCTTGCTAAGGTTCTGAAACTGTCTACTATCTGAATTTCTGTATTTTTAGCAAAGCTTGGGAAATTCGCCTTCATAATCTCTTGGAATAGAGCATCTGTACCTTTAGGACCATCATCTTCTCCTTCTGGAATTCCTATAAGATGAATGTTTAATCTTTAGGAGTGTTCCCACAACTCTCTCAGGGAATGATCAGTTCTTGCTCTCTGTTTGTCTGCCTCTTTGAGTGTTTGGGAATGTTCAAAAGCTTTGTCTTCAATTCCAGAGATCTGTTCTTCTGCCTGGACACCTCTATTACTGAAAGATTATACTGTATTTTGGAGCTCCTTGAATAAGTTTTTCATTTCCTTGAGCTCTGCTGTCTCTTTTCTGATTGTGTCCATATCTTTAGTGACTTTGTCTTTGAATTCACTCATTTCTTAAGACAACTTTAGAACTACTCTTTGGATTTTAATTTCTTTCTTCTTCTTCTTTTTTTTATTGTTGGGAATTCATTGAGGACACAAGAAACCAGGTTACACTGATTGTACTTGTCAGATAAAGTCCCTCTTATAATTGTGTCTTGCCCCAAAAGGTGTGTCATGTACTGAGACCAACTTCTTCCCTCCTTCCCTCTTTCTACTCTTCCTTTCTCCCACCTCCCCTCCTTCCCTCTCTCTGCTCTCCTTTTCTCTTACCCCCACTGTGTATTAGGTCATTAATTGTCCTTATATCAAAATTTAGTGCATAGGTTTCATGCTTCTCCATTCTTGTGATGCTTTACTAAAAATGATGTGTTCCATTTCCATCCAGGTTAATACAAAAGATGTAAAGTCTCCATCTTTTTAAATGGCTGAATAGTATTATATGGTATATGTATACCATAGCTTGTTAATCCATGTCTGGGTTGGTGGGTATTTAGGCTGTTTCCATATTTTGGCAATTGTAAATTGAGTGTGATAAACAGTTTAGAGCAAGTGTCCTTGTGGAAAAAGGATTTTCTTTCTTTCTGAGTAGATTCCCAGTAATGGGATTGCAGGCTTTTTCACCTTAAAAATGGGATGTCTAGCTTGAGTTATTTTAGGTTTCTCCATACTTCCTTCCAAAAAGGTAGTATTAGTTTGTAATTCCATCAGCAGTGTAAAACTGTTCCTTTCTCTCCACATTCATGCCAGTATCTGCAGTTTTGAGATTTGGTGATGTGGTCCATTCTTGCTGGGGTTAGATGATATCTCAGGGTGGTTTTGATTTGCTTTTCTCTAATAATTAGAGATGATGAGCATTTTTTCATGTGTTTACTAGCCATTCGTCTGTCTTCCTTAGAGCAGGTTCTATTCATTTCTGTTGCCCATTGATATATGGGATTGTTGGCCTTTTTCATGTGGATTAATTTGAATTCCCTATAGGTCCTAATTATCAAGTTTTCGTCTGATTCAGAATATGCAAATATCCTGTACCATTGGGTAGGTTGTCTATTTGCTTTGGTTGTTGTCTCCTTAGCTGTACAGAAGCTTTTCAGTTTAATTAAGTCCTATTTGTTTATTTTTGTTGTTGCAATTGGACCTGGCAGTCTTCTGCATAAAGTACTTCCCCAGGCTGGTATCTTTGAGTGTTTTTCTATGCTTTCTTTGAGGATTTTTATTGCTTCATGCCTTAAATTTAAATCATTTATCCATCTTGGACCAATTTTGTGAGTGGAGAGAGGTGTGGGTCCAGTTTCAGTCTTTGACATGTGGATATCCTGTTCTCCCAGCACCATTTATTGAATAGGAGGTCTTTCCCCCAGTGTATGTTTTTGTTTGGTTTATAGAAGATTAGGTGGTTGTAATATGTTAGTTTCACTTCCTGGTTTTCTATTCAATTCCAAATGTCTATGTCTCTATTTTTGTGCCAGTACCATGCTGTCTTGACCACTATGGCCATGTAGTATAGCCTAAAATCTGGTATTCTGATGCCCTCAGCTTTGTTTTTATTACTAAGAACTGCATTAGCTATACAGATTTTTTTCTGGTTCCATACAAAATGAAGAATCATTTCTTCCAAGCCTTAAAAGTACAATGTTGGTAATTTAAAAGGGATGGCATTGAATCAGTAGATTGCTTTGTGAAGTATAAACATTTTAAAAATGTTGATTCTTCTGAGCCATGAGCATTGTATGTTCTTCCATTTGTTAATATCCTCTGCTATTTCCTTTCTTAGGTTTTCATAATTTTCTTTATAGAGGTCCTTCACCTCTTTTGTTAGGTATATTCCTACATATTTCATTTTCTTTGAAGCTATGATGAAGGGAGTTGTGTCCTTAATTAGCCTCTCATCTTGGCTGTTATTGACATATACAAAGGCTACTGACTTGTGGACATTGAGTTTATATCCTGAGACATTACTGTATTTTTCAATGACTTCCAGGAGTCTTGTGATTGAGTCTTTGGGGATCTCTAAGATTATGTTGTTCACCAAAGAGTGAGAGTTTGGCCTCCTCTGCTCCCATTTGGATGCTTTTTATTTCCTTGTCCTGCCTAATTGTATTGGCTAAAACTTAAAGCACTATGTTGAATGGTAATGGTGATAGAGGACAACTTTGTCTGGTTCCAGTTCTAAGTGGAAAAGCTTTCAGTTTTACTCCATTCAGTAAAATATTAGCTGTGGGTTTGTCATAGATAGCTTCAATCAGTTTAAGGAATGGGCCACTTGGCAGCGCCTGTGGCTCAGTGTGTAGGGTGCCAGCCCCATACACTGAGAGTGATGGGTTCAAACCTGGCCCTGGATGAACTGCAAAAAAAAAAAAAAAAAAAGTTGGGCATTGTGGCAGGCACCTGTGGTCCCCACTACTCGGGAGGCTGAGGCAAGCGAATCACATAAGTTCATGAGTTGGAAGTTGCTGTGAACGTGTGATGCCACGGCACTCTACTGAGGGTGATAAAGTGAGACTCTGTCTCTACTAAAAAAAAAAAAAAGAAAAAGAAATGTGCCACCTGTGCCCATACTCTTCAGTGTTCTAATTAGAAAAGGATACTGGATTTTATGAATGCTTTTTCTGCATCTATTGAGAGGATCATATGGTCTTTGTTTTTGCTTCTGTTTATCTGGTGAATAATGTTTAAGGACTTGCATATGTTAAACTAACCTTGCATCCCTAGGATGAAACCTGCTTGGTCAAATTTATGACTTTTTTGATGATAAACTGTAATCTGTTGGCTAGAATTTTGTTGAGAATTTTTGCATCTATATTCATTAATGAAATTGGTCTGAAATTCTCCTTTTCAGTTGGGTCTTTTCCTGGTTTTGATATCAGGGTGATGTTTGCTTCATAGAATGTGTTGGGGAAGATTCCTTCCTCCTCAATTTTTAGAATAATTTCTGCAGTATGGAAATAAGCTCTTCTTCAAATGTTTGATAGAATGCTGGTATAAAGCCATCTGGACCAGGGCATTTTTTTCATTGAGAGATTTTCTATTGTTTCTTTGATCTCAGTTCTTGAAATTAGTCTGTTCAGGAGATCTATTTCTTCCTGGCTAAGTCTAGGAAGAGGGTGTGATTTCAAATATTGCTCCATTTCCTTCACATTTTCAAATTCTGGGCATAGAGTTTCTTATAGTATTCGGAGATAATCTCTTATATCTCTGTGGCATCAGTTGTTATTTCCCCTTTATCATTTCTGATTGAAGATACTAGAGATTTTACTTTTCTATTTCTAGTTAGTCTGGCCAAAGGTTTATCTATTTTATTTATTTTTTTTAGAAAACCAACTCCTTTTTTCATTAATTTTCTGAATGGTTCTTTTATTTTAAATTTCATTAATCTCTGATTTAATTTTGGATATTTCTTTTCTTCTGCTGTGTTTAGGCTTAAATTGTTCTTCTTTTTTCAATTCCATAAGATTGCATGTCAGTTTATTGATGTACTCTCTTTCTGTTTTTCAGATGTAAGCATCTAAATTGTTAAATTTTCCTCTCAGGACTGCTTTTGCTGTATCCCACAGGTTTGGGTAACTTGTCTCTTAATTGTTGTTATGTTCAAGGAAATTAATGATTTCCTCTTTTATTTCTTCCTTCACCCAAATGTCATTCAGGAAAATGTTGTTTAATTTCTATGCCTTTGTGTGAGGTTGAACATTTTTTTGGAGTTGAGTTCTACCTTTAGTGACTTGTGGTCTGAGAAGATACAAGGTAAAATTTCAATTCTTTTGATTCTGTTGAGGTTTTTTTTGTGTTCTAGAATATGATCAATTTTGGAGAATGTACCATGGAGTGATGAGAAGAATGTATATTCTTTATCTTTGGGATGGAGTGTTCTATATATGTCTGTCAAGCACAGTTGTTTCAGGGTCTCATTTAAGTTCTTTATATCATTGTTTAAATGTCTGTTTAGAGGATTTGTCCAGCTCTGTAAGAGGAGTTTTAAAGTCCCCTGTAATTATGGTATTATAGGATATCATATTGCTCAGACTGAGTAAGGTCTGTATCAAGAATCTGGAACATTTAAGTTGGGTGCATAAATCTTTAGAATTGAAATGTCTTCTTGTTTTATTTTTACCTTGAACAAATGAAGTGACCATTTTTGTCTTTTTTGACTTTAGTTGCTTTAAATCCACATGTATCTGAAAATAAGATTGCAACCCCTCTTTTCTTCTAAATTCCATTTGCCTGAAAAACTGTCTTCCAATCCTTAATGCTGAGTTTTAATTTGTCTTTTGAGGCAAGGTGTATTTCCTATGGACAGCAAATGGATGGCTTGTGTTTTTTAATCCAATCAGCCAATCTGTGACTCTTCAGTGGGTAATTCAAGCCATTAATATTTATTGAGATAATTGATAAGTGTGGTAGTGTTCTATTTATCTTGTTTTGTGAAAGCTTATTGCTTAGTTTTATCTTTTGCATCATTGTGGATGCTAAGTTCTGTCCTTTAATTTCTGAGTGCTTACTTTGCTGGTGGGCCATTGTGATGGTCAATGTGTAGAACAGATTGAAGTATTTCCTGTAGAGCTGGTCTTGTTGTGGCAAATTTCCTCCATGTTTGCATATCAGTAAAAGTTTTGATTTCTCCATCAATTTTAAAGCTTAGCTTAGCAGGATGTGGAATTCTAGGCTGTAAATTGTTCTGTTTAAGTAGTAAGGGTAAATGATTATTGTCTTTTTCTTTCTTTTTTTTTTGACTGGGGCCGAGTTTGAGGCTGGTGCCCTACTCCTTTCAGCCACAGGCACCTCACACTGTCTCCTTGCTTGAAAAGTTTCATTAGAGAAGTATGCAGTCACTCTGATGGATTTTCCCCTGTAGGTCAATTGGCGCTTGTTCCTGGCAGCTTGCAAAATCTTTTCTTTAGTCTTGACTTTGGACAGGTTCATCACAATGTGTCTTGGAGAAGCTCTATTAGAATTGAAGCAACCTGGGGCCTGATATCCCTCTGAAAGGAGTGTGTCAGAAACTTCTTTGATGATATTTGGGAAATTTTCATTTAAAATATTCTCTAGTATGGCTTCCATTCCTCTGGGGCATTCTTCTTCCTCTTCTGGGTTACATATAACTTGTATGTTTGAATGCTTCATAAAGTCCCATAATCCTGTCAGTGAACATTCTGCTTTCTCTCTTTTCTTTTTCTGCCTCTTTAACTATCTGAGTTATCTCAAGAACTTTGCCTTCTACCTCTGAGATTCTTTCTTTTTCATATGGTCTAATCTATTGTTGATACTTTCTATTGCATCTTTAAGTTGCCCAATTGACTGTTTCAAATCCTTAAGTTCTGCTATATCTTTTCTATAGTCATCATATCATTCATCTATTTGATTCTGTTTTTGGATTTTCTTTGGGCTATTTTCCACTTTCTCAGCAATTTTCTTCATTGCTATCATCATCTGTATTTTAAATCTCCTTTCTATCATTTCTACAGAGGTGGAATCCTCTCTAGTAGCTAACTCACGGTCCCTTGAGGGTGTTGCTCTGGACTAGTTTTTCATGTTGCCAGGATTTTTCTGCTGATTCTTCCTCATGAGTCTTTTCTTTTATCTGTTCCTTTGCCCTAATTTTCCTTTGACTTCCTCTTGCCCTTTCAGTTATCATGCCTCTGGCCTAAGGTTTTGATGAATCCTTTTGGTATACAACCAAAAGGATGAGAAGATTGAAAAGCAAGAGAGTTTTCTTTGGGGGGGGAGTAAAAGCGAATACTGACAAAAAGAAGAGAGGCAAACAAAGAGGGAGACAGGAGGGTACTTCGACCCAACCTTAAAAGCCCTCAATCTCTGGGGGTTCTGTTGAGATCAACAGCTCTTTTCCAGCCTGTTCAGACACAGTACCCTGCCTCACCAAATAAGACAGACAAATATACTATAAATCAAACCAAAACAAACAGAAAACCTTATGAGATAAAATTGGGGTAAAAACCAAATAATAGGGGCAGAAACACTAGCAAAAATGAAGTTCCTATTATCAAAGAAGGCAACAATGGAAAATTATATTTAAATTAGAAAAATGAAAGAAAAGACAAAAAAAAAAAAAGAAAAAGAAAAATCTAGAGGGAAAAAAATATCCCAAAGCAGTATATATATCTTAATGAATATTTTCTGGGAAACAGGGAATCTTCCGGGGTATTAAATGGTAATCACAATGTTGATACAGCTATATGAAATGGAGACTGGAGGCTTCTGCCGATTTCTCAAACCAGAAATTGGATTGAGAGGATTGAAAGCCTAAATCTCTCTTCAGCCAGCTTAAAAGACACTTTAAATGGCTAACCTTGGCTAAACAGAAGCTTTCCCAGGAAAGCACTTGTGTCTGGGATCTCTCCTGAAGTGGCTGCCCACTTATCCAGTGCACCAAAACTGGTCTCACTCTATGCCCCTGAGGGCCAAGGTGGCAAGGCATCCCTTCTACTGCCAAACACTGAAATCTCTGGTCTTCCCCAGCATCTCAGTCCTGGCCTTTGGTGCTGCTCAGTCACTAGATCACTTGCCCAAGTTCTCCCAGCCTGAGGCTCACTCTGCAACCCTGAAGGTGGAGCCTTCAGGGGCAGTTCTTCCACAATGGCTGCATGCTTGGCCCACAGCTGAACAATATTAGCTCCATTCTGGCTCAGTGGCTCAGTCCAGGGCCCTAGATAATGCTTAGTGTCATCTGCACTCTTGCCCAAGTTTTCCCAAGGTAGTTCAACCAAGTGCCCAAGTCCAAAAAAACAAAACAGCTCACAGGGAAAGTCTTCCCTGTTTGCAATCTCGCTGCTATTGTAGTTACAGCTGTGGAAGCCACTGTCTCAGACCAAACAAATGCAACCACTTGCTAGTTCTCCACTGCTTTTGTCCTCTGCATGGGGTTCAGAAGTCTCTTGCTATCTCCCTGTGTCCCCAAAGGGACATTTCTGGGCATAGCCCACAAACCAGAGATTCCTAGATTCTTCTTTCCCCAATCTCATTGAGCATGGTTGCAAAGAAGCTGTTACTTGGTCTTCATCTTGCTCCTGGATTTCTTTTTCTTTCTTTTCGTTCTTTCTTTCTTTCTTTCTTTCTTTCTTTCTTTCTTTCTTTCTTTCTTTCTTTCTTTCTTTCTTTCTTTCTCTCTCTCTCTCTCTCTCTCTCTCTCTCTCTCTCTCTCTCTCTCTCTCTCTCTCTCTCTCTCTTTCTTATTTTTTTTTTTTTTTTGAGACAGAGCCTCAAGCTATTTCCCTGGATAGAGTACTATAACATCACAGCTGATAGCAACCTCCAATTCCTGGGCTCAAGCGAGTCTCTTGCCTCTACCTCCC
>CAUYON010064223.1:0-25911 GCA_963573935.1 Arctocebus calabarensis | reverse complement strand
AAATTATCGGCTCAGCGCCTGTGGCTCAATGGGCTAAGGCGCCAGCCACATACTCCTGAGCTGGCGGGTTCGAATCCAGCCCAGGCCGCCAAACAACAATGACGGCTGCAACCAAAAAAAAAAAACAAAAACGGCCAGGCATTGTGGCAGGCGCCTGTAGTGCCAGTTACTTGGGAGGTGGAGGCAAGAGACTCGCTTGAGCCCAGGAATTGGAGGTTGCTGTGAGCTGTGATGCCACAGCACTCTATCCAGGGTGACAGCTTGAGGCTCTGTCTCAAAAAAAAAAAATTATCAGGCCGGGCATGGTAGCTCACGCCTATAAACCTAGCACTCTGGGAGGCCAGGTGGGGGTACTGCTTGAGCTCAGGAGTTCGAGACCAGCCTAAAAAAGAGTGAGACCCTGTCTCTACTAAAAATAGAAAAAGTAGCTGGGCATTGTGGCAGGCACCTGTAGTCCCAGCTACTCAGGAGGCCGAGGCAAGAGGATTGCGAGCTATGATGCCACAGTACTCAACCCAGGGAGACAGGATAAGACTCTGTCTCAAAAACAAAATGAAACAGGGCAGCACCTGTAGCTCAGTGAGTAGGGTGCCGGCCCCTTATACCAAGGGTGACAGGTTCAAACCCAGCCCCGGCCAAATTGCAACAAAAAACTAGCCGGGCGTTGTGGCAGGAGCCTGTGGTCTCAGCTACTCGGGAGGCTGAGACAAGAGAATCGCCTAAGCCCAGGAGCTGGAGGTTGCTGTGAGCTGTGACGCCACAGTACTCTACCAAAGGCGATAAAGTGAGACTCTGTCTCTATAAAAAACAAAACAAAACAAAAAACCCTAGCATAGAAACCCCAATTTGTGAAACCAATAAAAGGGATAAATGTTACATCCAATTCCATCATATTTTCTTACTCTAAAAGCTACTCTTGATAACGAAAAGGCTGCTATGGGAAGGCAAATATTTTAAACTGGGGGTTACAGATGGAAACCAATTGATTCCTGTTTTGCTATGTTACATGGTACAGAGAAAAGTCCTACGGATTGAGAACTGCTGAGTGTAATGTCTATCAGCTGCTAAACGTGAACCTCAGAACTGTCACTTAAACAGAAAGTGCACAAGATGGGCTGAGCTGGGGGACACACAAATATTTGGGTGGCCTCCAGGGGATTTTTTTCTTTTTTTCTTTTTGAGACAGAGTCTCACTATGTTATCCTCGGTAGAGCGTCATGGCATCACAACTCACAGCAACCTCAAACTCTTGGGCTTAAGCGATTCTCTTGCCTCAGCTTCCCAAGTAGCAGGACTACAGGTACCTGCCACAATGCCTGGCTATTTTTGTTGTTGTTGTTGTTGCAGCTGTCATTGTTGTTTAACTGGCCCGGGTTGGTTTCGAACCTGCCAACCTCAGTACATGTGGCTGGTGCCGTAACCACTGTGCTACAGGTGCCAAGCCATGCATTTGATATATATATTTTTTGAGATAGAGCCTCAAGCTGTCATCCTGGATAGAGTGCTGTGGCATCACAGCTCACAGCAACTTCCAATTCCTGGGCTCAAGCGAGTCTCCTGCCTCTGCCTCCCAAGTAGCTGGGACTACAGGCACCTGCCACAACGCCTGGCCATTCTTTGGTTGTGGCCGTCATTGTTGTTGGGCGGGCCCGGGCTGGATTTGAACCCGCCAGCTCAGGTGTAGGTGGCTGGCGCCTTAGCCCGTTGAGCCACAGGCGCCGAGCCTGGATTTGATATTTTTAATTAAGAGTTTGAAAAACTTTGTTCTCTCAACCCCTAAAACAGCTCTGGGAAAGCCCAATTTAAAGATCCCATTTAGTCCAACCACTTTAACTGAATTCTTGAAATGCAAGAAGGAAGGGGTCACCAGGAAGGGGTCTACCAGTTGCTCTCCACGACCACAAAAGTGCACAGAAAGTGCACAGGGACAAACAGACTGTAATTAAACAGGCTCCAAGGGACACTTTCTTGTCTGTCGAACTGAAAGCAGACTGAGCATTTGTCTGTCCAGGAGAGCCTGGGAGGTTAGTTCATGGAGAAGGAAGGGGGCATTCGTTCTGTGTGTGTGCTGCTCCAGGAAAGCGATTTGGTGAAGGCATCCCCACTCCACGGGACCCCACCCTCACCTTGCAGCCCTGTCTATCCTCCTTGTACCCCATCCACCTGTCACCCATCTACCTTTCCATCCATCAGTTCACGTGGCTGCCTGCCCACCCATCCATCTGTCTGCCCATCTGGCTGCCTGTCCACTATCCACCATACATCTGTCCACCTACCCCTTCTTCCTTCCACCCACCCCCTCCATCTGGTTTCTGAGAATATTAGCCCAAGGGGCTGCTAATTCTTGGTCTTCCTTCTCCTGTTATTCCCTGTCTAACCCCGGGGTGGGGTCACATCCCTGGCTCATGTGGGTGACAGGACCACAGGGCTTGCACAATTCCTGAGGGCCTGGCTAAGGCAGAGAGAGAGGGAAAGCTTATAGCTGGGAGGTACGGGGCTCAGATGCCTGGGAGGACAAGCGATTGCCCCAGAGGGGTCTGCAGAGGGGTACCCCATGGGGTACCTTCTGCTCCAGGTAGCCTGGGCTTGCTTCTTGGCACAGGCAGGTGAGCCTGGGGCTCCCTGGCCCCAGATAAATGCACTCTTTCTAGGCCCCCGATTCCTGGGTAAGGTGAGGAGGCCGGGGTCTGAAGCTCCCTGTGGTCTGATCAAGAAACCTACAGTCGGGGAACCAGGGAGACCAGCACTGTTTCCTGGGTGGGGGGAGACCTCCTGGAGAGGAAGCTGGTGGGTGAGGGAGCTGGGATGAAGGCTTGTGCCCCTCTCCCCAGCACTGTGACAGCTTTGTCTCTCTCTCCGCTCACCCCACATCCTGCTGGCCTGCGAAACCTTTTGTCCTGTCTATTTTCACAGCCCAGTGCCCGGCACGGCGTGTGCTCTTTGTTGAATGAACGAATGGAAGTTGCCACAGGTGAGAGGACAGTCAGTGAGGCCAGGTGTCCCCAGAGCATGGAAACCACTCTGGGCAGGGCTTAGAGGTGGGTGCCCTGCCAGGCGCCTCTGTGTGAGTCTGTGTGTTTGTAAGGGGGCTGAGCAGCGTCTCGCAGTGTGTCTCTGTCTGTGCGCGTGTGCCCGTGTGTCCTGTGCGTGAGTGTGTCCCCGAGTGTGTGTCCTGTACATCTGTGCAGCCTGTGCACCGCTGTGTTTCCTCAGGTCCTTTGGTGGCTGCTCAGGGTCCCCAGGGAGCTGGGCTGGGCGACCAGCTGTGTCCAAGGTGACGGGGTGGCCAGGGCGAGGGAGCCAAGTGGAGGACACGGCCCTTTCCGGGTAGGTGCTGCTCCTGCTCCTTCCTGGCCCCTCCTCCCCTCAGTCCCTTGCCCCGAGCCCTCTGGGGAATCTGAGTCACTGACCAGGAAACTGGCAGGCGTAGTTCAGCAGGCCTGCCCAGGTGGCTCCTGCCAGGGTCACCTGGGGGTGACCCAGACGGCGGGCAGGACGGGAGTCCGGCCCAGCCCTGGCAGGTGGGTGTCAGATGGTGAGCAGGGCAGGAAGCCTGCAGAGATACAGATTTATAATATGAGCCCTGGAGACCCAATCTGGCGTCCTCTTTGTGAACTCCCAGGACAGGAAGCCGCTAGGGAGGCTCAGAGGCCCGGAATTTACTCTTAAGCTGGTTTACAAAATAAGGCTGGAGTGGCTGGACACCTCATAGCCACCCACCCCTCAGGGGCACATAGTGGGCCAATGTCCCCCTTCTTCACCCTGTGACCAGCCAGGGGGCACAGGGCAGGGGAGACTCTGGCCCCCGGTTAGAGGCGCAGACCTGCCCCGCCTCACCCAGAGCTGGCCTGAACCCCTCAGTGGCCCCATGTGCCAAAGGTGGTTACTATCTACTTTCGTGGCTCAGGAAACCATGGCGCAAAGGAGTCAAGTAACTCACCCAAAGTCCCCTTCAGTGTGTGGTGGAGGCAGGATTTGATCCCAGGGCCGGGGGCCCTTTACAAACATCCCTGAACCCCAGGCACAGTGGACAACCTGAGATTTGAGAATGCCACTCCCGTCCCACGACATGGGGCACCTGGCGCTCACTCGTCCCCAGTGGCCCCTTCTCGCCCATGAACCGCCCTGCCCATCCACCTGCCAGGGCTTCATGGGGAGCCCGCTCTGGGATGAATGCTGTGCCCAGTGCTGGGGAATCCAACAGAAACGAAAACAAATGTGGTTCTGCCTCGGGGAGTCCGATTCCAACAGGAGAGGACAGGAAACAGCCGGTCACACATCGTGGCAAGTGGGATAAAGAATCAACAAGGGGCCAGGTAGAGTGGTTCACGCCTGTAATCCTAGCACTTTGGGAGACTGAAGTGGAAGGAACACTTGGAGACAAGAGTTCAAGACCAGCCTGGGCAAGAGTAAGACCCCATCTCTACCAAAAATAGGAAAATTAGCCAGGTATGGTGGCGTATGCCTGTAGTCCCAGCTACTGAGGAAGCTGAAGCAAGAGGATCGCTTGAGGCCAGGAGTTTGAGAGAGTTTGATGTTGCTGCGAGCTGTGATCACAACACTGTACTCCAGCAGGGGTGACAGAGTGAAACTGTCTCCAAAACCAAAAAGAACCAATGAGGAGCCTTGCTTGAATTGGGGGACTTAGGAGGCAGTCATATTATGCCCATTTTACAGAAAAGTAAACTGCAGCTCAGAGACACTAAGTGCCTTTTCTGAGGTCACACAGGAACTGAATGACGGAGCTGGGATTTGAATCAAAGTCTTGTCTGGTTCTACGGGCTGCCAGCCATGGCACCACCAATCACTCTTTTTTTTTTTTTTTTTGAGACAGAGCCTCAAGCCTTCACTCTGGATAGGGTGCCATGGCATCACAGCTCACAGCAACCTCCAATTCCTGGGCTCAAGCGAGTCTCCTGCCTCCACCTCCCAAGTAGCTGGGACTACAGGCGCCCGCCACAACGCCCGGCCATTTTTGGGTTACAGCCATCATTGGTGTTTGGCGGGCCTGGGCTGGATTCAAACCCGCCAGCTCAGGAGTATGTGGCTGGCACCTTAGCCCGCTGAGCCACAGGCGCCGAGCCGACCAATCACTCTCTTATAGGAGAAACGTGTCTCCTCTCTTCCAGGCGTGCTGTGGGGATTAAGCGTGCAGAGCTGGCACCTGCTGAGTGTTCAGTACTGCTCCCTACTGGTGCCTCCCAGGAGCATCAGCGCTACACGGGGATGCACCCTCTCCTGAGAGTCACCACAGGAGAAATACTCAGGGGCCTCACGTTCAGACAGTAGCGGTGCAGCCTCATCCATGCACGAGAATCTCAGCTCTGAAAACCTAGCAGATGGCAGCAGGCTACATAGGAAGAAGAGCGTCTCACAGCAGGGTCACAGCTGACTTGTGTTTGGTTTTTTTTTGCAATTTTTGGCCGGGGCTGGGTTTGAACCCACCACCTCCAGTATACGGGGCCAGCACCCTACTCCTTGAGCCACAGGTGCTGCCCTTGTTTGTTGCTTTATATGCAAAATGTCTCTAAAGATCCAGCCCTGTTATTGTGACTTTTTTTTTTTTTCCTGAGACAGAGTCTTACTCTGTCACTCTAGGTAGTGTGCTATGGTGTCATAACTCATAGCAACCTAGCAACCTCAAACTCCTGGGTTTGAGTGATCCTCCTGCCTCAGCCTCCCGAGTAGCTGGGATTACAGGCACCTGCCACCTTGCCTGGCTAGTTTTTCTCTTTTTTTTTTTTTTCGAGACAGAGTCTCACATTGTCACTCAGTAAAGTGCCATGCCATCATAGCTCACAGCAACCTTAAACTCTTGAGCTCAAGTGATTCTCTTGCCTCAGCCTCTCAAGTGGCTGGGACAAGTGCTGACCACAATGCCTAGCTAGTTTTAGAGACAGGTTCTCAGTCTGGCTCAGGATGGTCTCAGACTGGTGAGCTCAGGCAATCCACCTGCCTTGGCCTCCCAGATTACTAGGATTACAGGCATAAGCCACCATGCCTGGCCTAGTTTTTCTATTTTTGGCAGAGACAGAGTTTCTCTCTTACTCAGGCTGGTCTCAAACCCCTGAACTCAGGTGAATCACTCACCTCGGCCTCCCAGAGTGCTAGGATGACAGGCGTGAGCCACCATGCCTGGTCTGACTGTGACCTTTAATACAGAAAGCAGAATAGAAGCTTCCCCAGACACAGGTAACTCAGCACTGCAAGCCCTACCCCTGCTTGTCCCCCAGTAGCCTAGTGGTGCCGTTTGGGGCTCCCATCCACTGTGAGGTGACTGTTAGCATCTGTCTCCCCAGCATTGAGGAGGGAGCCAGGGAGGGTATCCAGAGTTCCCAGCCTAAAGCTTTCTCATTATACGATGCATGTCACCGTGTGCATGCTGTCACTGTGTTGGAGTCCACCTCCTGTCCCTTGGAGGGTGGGAACTAAATCCCACCCATTCTGGGCCCTCTGTGTCCCTGCCTAGCATCTAGCATAGACTGTTTTTGCCGTTTTAAATGCCCGGGCTACTGGTGGACTCCTATTCATTCTGCAAAACCCTGCATGCATACCCCCTTAGTTCTGAAGCCTCCCTGGCTGCTCCTTCCATCCTCCCTACAACGGCAGCAGCAGTGCTCTAAATGGTTGGCATCTACTAACCACTTGCCATGGGCCAGGCACTATGCTGAATATGTCTGAGTGTTTTTTCCTTTAATCCTCACACCCCATGAGGTGGGTACCCTTACCTTCCGCATATTATAAGTGAGCCTCAGATGATAAAGTGACTTGTCCAGGGTCACACAGCCCATAGCAGCAGGGCTGTGTGACTCAGAACCCCCGATTCTCACTGCAGATATTAGCCATTGTTTGTTGCCCCGCCAGCACACAGAGGTGAGCATGCCGACCTATTTGTGAACAGCCCTGCCTTCTCCATGAGCTTTCAAGGTCCTCCAGGGAACCGTGTTCCTCTTGTAATGTAGCATGACACGCACAGGACAGGAGCTCAACTAAGGTTGTCATGCAGCACCGGCCCTAAGAGGCCTCTAGAAAACTCCACTGACCAGGGAAAGCTGAATGCCTCATCTCTACCCGGCCTTGCCTCCCTAGCCCAGAGGGGTTGTGCTAATAATGCCTGGACTTGGCTTTCATTCCTCAATTTCAGCTGTGGAGCACTGTCCCACCAGTGATAGGAGCTGGGTGGTCTGTGATGGGTCCCAGGAGAAGCATCTGTTTATAATTGGCAACCTCGGAAAAATCCAAGTCCCCAGGCAGGTCTTTGGTAGGCCAGCTCATGTCCCGCAGGCCCCATTTTGTAACTGGATTGGTGCTGAGCTGGCTTTTCAGACAGAAAGAAAATACCCAACAGGGACCCCAAACCACAGCAGGCTGGGTGGTGGGGTGGGAAGGTCACAGTTTAGAGGGTGCTCAACTCTCCACTCCTAGGTCCTCTGGCAGGAGGATGTTAACAAAAATCCATCCTTGTGGCCAAATGAAGATGAGCAAACAAAATGCAGTCTGTAACGTACCCGCCGTCAAACTGCGGTGCTGAATAGAAGCGGGTGAGTTTCTGCACAGCCCAGGTTCAAATCTGAATCTCCCCCCTTTCACATCCCTGTCTGTTTCCAGAGATACCCCATGTCTTGAGTAACATAGCCCAGAACATAGGTTCTGGAGCCAGACTGCTGGGGTTCAATTCTTTGATCTGCCACTTAAGAGATACATGAACTTCAGCTTCTATGAATTAAGGTTTAAAACATCCACTTTGGGCCGCTCACGCCTGTAATCCTAGCACTCTGGGAGGCCAAGGTGGGTGGATTGCCTGAGCTCAGGAGTTTAAGACCAGCCTGAGCAAGAGCAAGACCCCGTCTTTAAAAATAGCTGGGCACTGTGGCAAGAGCCTGTGTTTCCAGGTACTTGGGAGGCTGAGGCAAGAGAATCGCTTGAGCCCAGGAGTTTGAGGTTGCTGTGAGCTATTACGCCATGGCCTCTACCCAGGGCAACAAAGTAAGACTCTTGTCTCAAAACAAACAAACAAACAAAAAATAACAAACACTTTGAAGGGTAGCTGGGAGGATTAAAACGGAGCAGAATAAATGCCAACTGCTATTATTAAATTAGTAGTAGCAGGACAGGAACAGAAATAGATGCCCCTTGCTCAAGGGAGATTCCTCCACTCTACAAAACTGGAGTCCCTGGGTGATGGTTGCCTGGAAGGACTTTTAAGGGGATCTATGTCTTGTCTGGCTTAGACATAACCTTGACTTGGGCAGAGCCACAGGATCTATGGATCTCTTAGTCCCTATCCATAGAGACCTAGAAATGGGCTGTCAAAACTGCCCACCTGCAGGGCAAGCTATGGGTCATCAGTTTAGCAAGGAGCGCTTTTCAAGTTGAGCCTTGGGGACCTCCAGGGATCCTAGTGAGGAGCCTCTGGGGCGGGAGAGGGGTAAAGGAGTAGGTGGACATTGTCCCAGGTCTTTCTGTCCCCTGCCCAGTCACCAGAGCAGCTGCACTTTAGTAAGGCTTCTAGAACAGCCATCTCTACAAAGACTCTGTTGCTAAAAATCAGTGCAATTTGATGTTCCTATTCTGGAGCTGCAGCCCACCCCCTTCCATTCCTTGGAAGCTTTCTTTCTAGGAATGAGCCCCAGTGGGATCCCTCTAGCTGTCACCCACTGGGAGTGCTGGCCTGTCACCAGGGCACACCCAACAAACCTTCCGGCCCTTCTTCTTCCAAAGACAATGCTTTAATTCGGATCTGCAGTGACCGGGTACTGCCTCCAGACATGTCCTTCCACCCCCCTCATCCTCGTGAGGCCTGCCAGATAGAAGGACAGGGATGGTAGAGATCACTAGATTTGGTGGCTCTGCTCCAGTCAAGGCTGTGTCTAGGGGAGGCAAGAAATAGATCCCCAATGGGGTTTCCCAGGCAATCATCACCCTAACAAGATACGGGGATCTTCTATCGCAAGATCTGTTGCTGTGTTAATAACAATAATAGCCGGCATATTTGTGCAGCCTTGGGTTCATCGTAGGTATCCCACGGCCGATCTCAGGAGGTCAGAGAGGACAAAGGCTGGTGGGCTTCTCCGTGAGGAACTGAAGCTAGATCCTCAGGTGTCCTTTCTGTCCTGTGCCTGAACTGCTGAGCACTGAAGCACCAGACAGGCCACATAGCCCTGTGAAAAATGCTCTCTCGACTTCACCCCATGTTGGCCCTGCTGAGAATGTTTTGGCTACCGCTGCCTCAGCTGCTGGGGAGGATTGCTATGAAGCTCCTTAAATTAGATCGGTCAGCGGTGTTGCCCTCCACAAGCCTCTGACCACAGTCCAGAGCAGGGCAGGGGCTTCCTCCAGGCAGACATCCAGCCTAGATCCGGCTCCTTGGGAGGCCCAGGAATGACAGTGAGCTCTCACTCACGTGCAGGACTCACTAGCTGGCAGCAACAGGCGCAGTGCCAGTGCAGTCTGCCCTCGAGTCCCCTGACTGCTCCAGGAGGGTGCACCATGCCCGTCTCATTGGCAAGAACACACAAGTGCCAAGGGGCTATACCACTGACGCCGAGTTACTTAACTGGCAAGTGGTGTAGCTGGACCCCATCCTACACAGTCTGATTCCCAAACCTGCATCCTCGGCCACTGATTTCACCTGCAGGAGCAAAGGGACGGCTTTGATATGGAATGACATATCTATGCATGCGGCACAGATACCCCTGAGTGCATGCCATGTGAAAGGGAGGGAGTGATGTCATCCTGCCTAGGCTTGGCACACGGTCCTGATGACCAAGTGGTTAAGACATAGGTGACAGGGATGCTCCTTGACCCTCTGCAAGGAT
The DNA here is from genome assembly GCA_963573935.1 of Arctocebus calabarensis. NCBI lineage: Eukaryota > Metazoa > Chordata > Mammalia > Primates > Lorisidae > Arctocebus > Arctocebus calabarensis. The sequence goes on along the minus strand of CAUYON010064223.1, from coordinate 16,093 downwards.
ACTGGAAGCCTTATGTGACTCATGTGGGAAGACAGGTAAGGACAAGTGATGTTCTTCTATGCACAGGTCAGCATGGTGCCTGGGACAGTTGGCTATGGAGGGGGGTGTAGGGTATGCCAGGAGTTTGGTTTCCAAGTGGGTATGGAGGGACAAGGACTCACTACCGCCATAGCTACCAGATTCCTGGGCCCTCACTGTGTGCCGGGCTCTGCTGTGGCACTTCGGTTTAGTCCTCACTATTATTCAGTGAGGACTATGGACAGTGGGCTGATTTATGTTCCTCAATAAGTTGTGTCTAAGTCTAACCCTTGGTACCTGTGAATGTGACCTTATTTGGAGAAACGGTCTTTGCAGTTGTAATGAAGGGTGTTAAGAGGAGATCATCCAGGATTAGGATGGGCCCTAAATCCAATGACTGCTGTCCGATTTGTGAGAGTCAGAATAGGGACATACAGAGCAGGGCCAGGCCACATGCAGACAGGCAGGGAGTGGGGTGACACAGCCACAAAGCCAGGCAACGCTGAGAGCTGCCAGGAAGAGGCTGGGAAGGGGCCGCCCCAAGAGCCTGTGGAGGGATCGGCCCTGCCACCACCTTGGTTTGGACTTCAGCCCCAGCACCATGAGAGAATAAATCTGTTGTTTTGTGCCACCCAGCTTTCGGTCATTTATTGTGATAGCCCCAGGGAACAAACACAGGTGGGTCACTACCCTAATTCAAAGGGTGAGGGCCAGAGAGGACCCAGGCTCTTGGGGCCGGTAGGCAAGGGAGCCTGCTGTCTCCTCCACCTCGGAACCACGGTCCCACATTACCTGCATTCTCTGACCTTGCTCTGAATCCACCAACAAACTCAGCTAGTCTGATTTCTGAGATCCAGAAGCTTCTCACTACTTCTCATCTCCTCCACAACTGCCACCCTGGGCCTTGCCCCACCACCCTTCACCTGGACCTCAGCAACTGTCCCTGTTCCTACCCTTGCTCCAGGGCCCCTGCCTCAGTCTATTCTCAATGCAGCACAGATCCTTCTAGAAGAGTGATTTTCAACCGGTGTGCTATGAGAGGATCTTAGGTGTGCCTCGAAAAAGTTTAAAGGTCATTAATTAAATTACTTTTAATTTAATTTTATTTTATTTTGTTTTTGCAGTTTTTGGCCGGGGCTGGGTTTGAACCCACCATCTCCAGCATATGGGGTCGGAGCTCTACTCCTTTGAACCACAGGCACTGCCCTAATTAAATTACTTTTGAAAGACGCTCAAAGCACACTAAGTATATTCTTTTTCTTACTTTTTTTCAATCAACATAATTTAAATGTACTGCAGAAGTTTAACTGTAAGTTCAAATGTGCCGTGAGATAAAAAAGGTTGAAAAACACTGTTCTAGAATGAGTCAGACCTTGTCACTCTGCTCATGACTCCTGATGGCTCCCCTCATGGAGTGGTAGCTAGTGTTTGCTGTGACTATAGGCCCATCCTGATCTGTCCCCTTCTCTCTGTCCTCCCCTCCCCCCCTCCTAGGGCTCACTGGTATTTGCTCACACTTCTCAGGGCCTTTGCACTGGCTGCTCTCTTTTCTCCCCACCCTCCCATCCCCCCCTTTTCACACGCACTTCTTTTCATTTCTTTTTTTTTTTGTAGAGACAGAGTCTCACTTTATCACCCTCAGTAGAGTGCAGTGGCGTCACACAACTCACAGCAACCTCCAACTTCTCGTCTTAGGCGATTCTCTTGCCTCAGCCCCCCGAGTAGCTGGGACTACAGGCTCCCACCACAACGCCCGGCTATTTTTCTGTTTGGCAATTCGGCCGAGGCCGGGTTTGAACCCGCCACCTTCAGTAAATGGTGCCGGGGCCCTACTTGGTGAGTCACAGGCGCCGCCCTCTTTTCTTTTTTTGTTTTTCTTTAGAAACAGAGTCTCACTTTGTTGCCCTTGGTAGAGTGCGTGGCATCACAGCTCACAGCAACCTCCAGCTCTTGGGCTTAGGCGAATCTCTTGCCTCAGCCTCCTGAGTTGCTGGAACTACAGGCACTCACCACAATGCCGGGCTATTTTTTTCTTGCAGTTTGGGTGTCGCCCTGGGTAGAATGCCAAGGCATCACAGCTCACAGCAACCTCCAACTCTCGGGCTCAAGTGATTCTCCTCCCTCCGCCTTCCCAAGTAGCTGGGACTACAGGCGTCTGCCACAACGCCCGGTTATTTTTGGTTGCAGCTGTCATTGTTGTTTGGCGGGCCCGGGTTGGATTCGAACCCGCCAGCTCAGGTGTATGTGGCTGGCACCTTTGCCACTTGAGCCCGGCCCTCTTTTCTTATAGGTTCTACTCCAGGGTCTTTTTACCTGAAAGTCATGTAAAATGTCCTTGACCCCACAAACGCCAGCTCCCCAGCCCTTGCTCTGCCTTTTATTATATTTCCTAGTACTTTTCCAGTTGCTCAGACATGCATGTCTCCCCCGTGATGGGTATCTCTTGTTCCTGAGGACAGACAGCACCCCCTCAAACCTTAAAACCACTCTGCCAAGATCCAATATCCACAGCTGCTCAAAAACCTCATCCCTGCTCTTCACCTCATCCCTGGGTGAGATTCTTGCAAACCTTTGGTCCTAGGGCTACTGGGGCCCTTCAGGGAAATAGTCACTAAGGTTGACTCTAAGCCAGGTGAGAACAACTGCTCACCCCCAGACAGAAACCCAAGGGCTGAAGTTTCTTTTCATAAACACTCAGAGCCTACAAGACTGGCCCAAGGGCTGCAACTCCTCCTGCCACCACACTCTTGGCAAAACGCATGGGTGGAGAAACTCCGGCTACAGTCACTGGCTGAAGCCCATGAACTTTGCACAAGGTTCCCTAGCTGGTTCTCTTGGTGGAGACTGTCAGGTGACTCTGGGGTGGGGTGCCAAGGAGGGCAAGGAGGAGCCAGAATTTGCAGACCACCCTTCAAGCACAGTGCATACTGCCATCAGTGAAACCATCCCGCAAAATATAGTCTGTCACTCAGGCAGGCTGCACTCCTAGAAGCTTCAAAGTAACACTTAACTTCGGACTCCAAAGCCAACCTCTCTTAATACCCTCATTCTGCTTCATTCATTAATTCATTAAAGAAGTATTGGGTCATAGCTTTATGCCAGGCACCGTTAGAGGCCCTGAAATACAGCATGCCAATTTTGTGTATTCATAAGTTGGGGAACACTACACATATGAACACATGACTATATGATGAACAGAGGGGGCCAAAAGCACACAGTACGAACACACAGCTTTGAGGGGGGTTGGCAATAATGAGCAGAAGTGGTTTTAAACAGGAAGCAGGGAAGGCCTCTTAGATAAGGTGACAATTTGGCAGAGGCCTGGGGAAAATGAAGGAGGGAATGATGCAGATGTCTGGGGGAAGGGCATTCCAGGCAGCGGGAACAGCAAGTGCAAAGGCCCTGGGGTAGGAATGAGCTTCCCCAGCAAGGAGTGTCAGGGCTGAGTGGGAAGAGACCAGCCACAGCACAGCTTTGAATTCTATTCCAAGAGAGAGATGGGAGCAGCTTGGGAGGGTTGTGAGAAGAGAAATGACAGCCTCTGACTTGGCTTTCGGAACATGTTTTTGCTGGTGTGAGTTTGGAACAGGGGTGGGAACCAGGCGGGTAGGCGGGGGCCATTTAGTAGCTGCTGTACACAGAGGCCACAGATGTGCTAGCCAGAGGGGGCTGAGCGCTGCCCACTGAGGGAGTGGGGAGTCCAAGGGGACCTCAAAAGGCGTGGCGTGAGAAACCGTAAGAACAGGGTTGCCATTCACGGAGCCTCAGCGCCTCCTTCTCCCGGAAAGGTTGCCTTCAGCAAGTCCCAGGTGGGAAGGAAGAGAACCCCAGGTTCCTTCAGCTTCCAGAACACTCGGCTTAAGCAGAGGGCGGGGGGAAGGGAGGCGTGAGTGAGGAAACAGTTCCAGGTGGCAAGGGCAGCTCCCGGGGAAGCGGCTGCCCGCGGCCAAGCAGGCCAGCAACCCACCTAGCTCTGCGGCGAACGGTTTCCAGTAACAAAGTAGCCGGGTCCCAGCCCTGCCCGACAGCTAACAAGCTGCAGCCGGCGGGTGCGCGGTGCGGGGCGGCCAGCTCGGCTCACATGACGGCTGAGGGGGTGGCTGGAGGCTCCGGGAAGTCTTCCTGAACGTGGGCCCAGGCGCGGGCGGAGGGTGGGGGCCCGCGGGGGTCCCGAGGGGAGGGGGCGGAGCGCGGCCCAGTCCTGGGTGGGGATTGGGCGGGAAGTAACGAGGGGGCGTGTCTGGGGCGGGGCGCAGACGGGAGGGGGCCGCCTGGGGAGGAGGTTAGAGGGACGAGGATTGACCTGGCTACAGATGCGGAGGGGCTGCGGGGGGAATTGAGGGATACCGGGTGGGAGCCCTGGGTAGGACTGCCGAGGAGGGCGTGGCGCGAAGATGGGGAGGCGACTGGGGTTCGGAGGGGGGCCGAGTGAGGGTCCTAGGTGCAGAGGAAGAGGGGACAGGCTAGATGGCTTGGAACGCGCCGACTTGGGGTCCCGGGCACACATGGGGAAGGGAGTAAGTAGAGGTGGGGAGGAGGGGGCCCGGGCGTGGCTCGGGGTCCCCTCCTGCCCCACCCCGGGACCGCCCGCTCTAGCCGGACCTGGTGGTAAACAGACGCTGTGATGTCACGGCGCCGCTGACCTGTGGCTGAACCCGGAGCTGTAAATGAGACGCAAGGTGCCAGCAGCCTCCAGCCACACACGCTCCTCCGCGCCGGCCCGAGGTTACCCCAGCTGCACACGCGGACAGGATGCTGCAAACGCCACCAGACATTGCAACACGCAGCCAGTCTGCTGGCCGCCGCGTGAACCGTCCCGACAGCCCTCCGCCGCCCCCATGCAGGCACGGGCCCAGCTGGAACACCTCCCTCCTCCGGAGCTCCCCTGGAGGCTGGCAGCTCCCACCCATCTGGGGACTGCTACTCTAGGGACCCTGTCTCCCCTGCCCCAGAGGCCTCCGAATCCAAGGGCTGGGCCTCTGGGGTCAACTCTGGGTTTTCTTGGGAACAGATGAGGGAAGTGGCTGTCTTGGCTGCAGGCTTTCTGGGAAGCTGAAGCCCTTCCCTTGGCAGCCCGGGGGTGGGGAGCAGCCTCCAGGTATTAAGACCCTGATGGCTGCCCACGGCCCGCCTTGGGAAGCAGGGGCGGTTTATTTCCGAAGCTCCCAGAGCAGCCCTGGACTGTACACCCTTGGCAGTGCTCCGCGCAGGGCCTGAACTACCTTTGGAATGGAAAGCAGCCTGGCTGGGGCCTCAAGTAATCTGCTCTGGAGTTGATTTGCTGTGTGACTTTTTAGATGAGTCACTTGGCATCTCTGGGCTTCACCATCTCCATCTGGGGAAGTGGGGAAAATTGAAACTGGCCTCCCTGTGCTAGTGTGGGGAAGGTCAAAAGTGCAAGAAATGTTCATCCAGCGGCAAGGCTCGGTCAGAAGAGCCTGGGGCCGGGCAGAGAGACGTGCTCAGAGAGACCGAGGCAGCCTTCTCCTCACCTGCCTGCCCCGTCCCCCAATTTGGCCTCTGGGTTTTCTATGGGCAGCTGGAGCTATGGGTTTTGAGAGCGATTAGTCCCCTGGGGCCCAAAGAGCCCCGGTACTGGTTTCCCTACCTGGACCCAGCTCACTCTGCCCTGCCCTGTAGGGGTTGGGGAACCTGGAAACAACCCCAGATCTTTAATAAGCTCCTTCGGAGCACAACCAGCCGCAGTCTAGCCAATCCTGGTTTCTCCGTCTCCCTCCGGTCACCCTGTTTTCTCTTCTTGACAGCACTTTGTCACTATCTGAAGTTGTTAATAGTCGTTCACTTGTTTTTGTCTATCTCCTCCATTCCCAAACACACGCACTTTCTAGAATATAGGCTCTCCTGGTAATTCCTGAACCTGGCTTGGTAAACAGGTGCCTGGGGAAGTGTGTGAATGAATGAATGACATAATTTTGCCTTCCTGGTGAAATGGCAACAGTAACCTGCCTTTGAGGGGACCAAAGGAGGGATGACGTCAACGACCCTTGTGGTTTGGCTAATCTTTAGGACCAGCCACATAATTTGTGGGGCCCTGGGTGCAAAAATTATAAAGAATTTCAAGATGGTGACAGTAGAGCCATAAACCAAGTGCCTGTCTGAGGGCAGGGCCCAGTGGGAAGGCTGGCTGTCACACAGAGGCACTCAATAGCAACACCCAGTGGGACCTGATGCCAAGTCACGAGCCTTCCACCCTTCCCCTTCCACCCTTCCCGGCGGCAGGAAGCTCAGCTCCAGTACAGCAGTTTCATGATGCAAAACGTGCAATACACCCCAGGCAGGCCCCTAACACCCAGTTTGCACACACATACAGGGTGGCAGAGGCATAGGAGATACAGGGTCAAGAGTAATAACAACAAAGCTCATCATAGAGCTTATTTGGGAGCTTCTCTGAGTTCAACAGTGAGGTTCAAAGACCCTCATTCTAGAATCCAAAAAGCTCACATGTTCCTTAATTATGACCCATACTTTTAGAGCAAGCCCTAATTAGAACAATCATGAAGTTACTTCCAGTCTCTTTACCCCAGTGCTGTGACTCTCACTTTTTGTTTGTTTGTTTGTTTGTTTTTTGGAGACAAAGTCTTACTTTGTCCCCCTTGGTCTATTGCCATAGCATCACAGCTCACAGCAACCTCAAACTCTTGGGCTTAAGGGATTCTCTTGCCTCAGCCTCCCAAGTAGCTGGGACTATAGGTGCCCAACACAATACCTGGCTATTTTTAGAGATGAGGTCTCGCTCTGGCTCAGACTGGTCTCCAGCCGGTGAGCTAAGGCAATCCACTTGCCTCGGCCTCCCAGAGTGCCACCACGCTCAGCTCTTCTCACTGTATTTAATTGCAGCGGGCGGGGGGGGGGGGGGCCGCCCCTAGCCTCGGCTGTGGGCATCACTAAGTACATGGCCTGTGTGTTGTGTTCCACTTCTAAAGTCTAAAACATCTGAACTATGAAACACAACTGGCCCCAAGGGTTTCAGGTAAGGGGCTGTGGACCTGAGCTATTGGCCCATTTTAGAAATGGGGGTACTGAGGCTCTGGAAGAGCAAGTAATTAGTCAAGAGGACAGCCAGGAAATAGCTGAGTGGAGACCCCAACCCTGCCAGGCAGTACGTCTCAGAGCTGCTACAGAGGTAAAAATTCCACCATTGCTTTAGAAAAGGAAAGATAAACTTTTTACTGGAATCGCTCTTTAAGCCTCTCCTTCAAACTCAAAGTGAAATTCAGAGGTTGCTGAACTGGTGTGTCCAGGGAGATTTCCAGCTAATTAAACATAATTTATGGACCAGCCTCCATAAATTATGGACAAGTCTTAAATTACTTGCAAGCTGTGCCAAGGTAACTATAGGTTATTAATTAGGAATCAGTTTAATCTTTGCTAGGACCAAGGTCAACTGCCTTGGAGTTGACCCTTCTTGCTGCCTGGCCTCACACTATCAGACTAGGGATCTGGCCCAGGAGGCTGGAGGGTTCAGGGGAAGTAGGACATTGCAACGGGAAATGACTCGGTCAGCACATCCTGCAAAGGCCAGGATGCCGGGAGCAAACCCAGGCCTTGGCCCAGTGGGCTGGGTAAGGCAGGGTTTTTCCTCAGCACCAGCCCGGAAGAAAATGATTTTTAGTGGCCCTTGGAGAGCATCCCTCTAACATCAGAGAATTCTGTTGGAACACAAGGCTCCCCTCGTCTTCCATTATCTGGTCTGGTCATGCCTCCTGTAGAGAGTCATCAATGGCTCCCTAGTGCTATCCTAATCAAGTCCAGACTACCACCAATCACCATGCTTGTGATGTGCAGTCCTGTCATCTCTCCCCACTCACATTTTTGTTCTGGCCAGGCCAAAGTCTCTTGGGTTCCCCTGCCTGGGGTATTTTCCTTTAGCTGTGTCTACCTTAATGTTCTCACCTCCTAGAAGCCAGACTGCCCAGGCTCCCATGGCTGCCTGCGCTGTGTTACCTAAGGCAAGCATTTAAACTCTTTGAGCCTTCGGGCTTTAATCTTCAAAGTAGGAACAGTAATAGTTCCTATATCATAGCATTGCTCAGAGGAGCAGATCAGATTATCCACGTACGTTATTTCACACATGGGAAGCACTTTATTAACAATGGTGTCGAAGACTGATTGGCCGCCCTGTCTGTGCTCATAGCTGCCCCATCAAAGCAACCATCCCACGACAGCTGCAGGCTACAGTGCCTACCTGTCCCTGTGACATAGGAGAGACCCCCGAATGCCCTTTACTCTTGTCAAACCTAGCCCTGTAGGAAGCCTTCTGGATGGTCCAGAGTTTTCTCTCCTGTGGATAAGCTACCCACCCAGCGTGGGACACAACGTCCCTCGTTTTCTGTTCTATTCTCCAAGGGCAAACCCTCATTGATGACCAGTGGCATCCTGGTCACTCTGCGGCAGGGCCATGACATTGTCCACTCCTGGTGAATCCACGTGGCTCCTGGGGCAGAGCTTTGTATTCAGCAGGTGCTCAGAGCAAACCCAACCCACATCTTCTGATCCCCTCCCTAGCATGCTCAACAGTCTCCTGGAATGTCCCCAACGTCCCTGGGAGGTAAGGACAAGCACTGCCACTTTATAGGTGAGAAAACTGAGGCTCAGAGAGTGTGGCTGGTAGAATCACAGGTCCCACAAGATGCTCGTGTCCTAACCCCCAGAACCTGTGATTATGTTCTTCCATGGGAAAGGGGGGTGAAAGTGGCAGATGGAAGTACATTTGTGAATCAGCTGCCTTTCAGATAGAGAGATCATCCTGGACTATCCCAGTGGGCCCAGGGTAATCCCAGGGGCCTTTTACAGTGGAGAGGTGACTATGGAGGAAGGGTCAGATGGAACTTGGCTGACTTTGAGATGGGAGGAAGGGGTCACACACCAAGGAAGCCAGAAGGCCTCTAGGAGCTGGAAAGGGTAAGAAAACGGGCTCTCCCAGAAGTGCTCACGAAGGAGCACAGCCCCTCTCGTTAGCCCAGGGAGACCCAGGTCAGACTACTGACCCTCAGAAAATAAATGAGTGCTGTTTTAAGCCTCTGAGTTTATGGTAATTTGTTACAGCAGAAGCTCATACAGAGGGGTGAAGGGCCTGGTTCAAGACCTCCAGCCAGAAGAGCTGTGATTGAAACCCAAGTCTGTCTACCTTCAAGTGCGTGGTCTCCCCCCAGAGGTATAGCGTCCCTTCCCCCTGCTAACCTGCCAGCATCACTTATAACAAATGAAGCAATCATTCCCATCTTAAAGAAATGCCCTGGGGACTTTTGTAGATGGTGCAGTCACACTTGATCCATAGCCTGACCCTGCTGGCCAACACTCCCCAAGCACTCATTTTGCACTGGACTTATACATTATTGCTTTTAATCCTTATTTGACAGATGAGGACCCTGAGGCTCAGAGAAGTCTAGTAACTTGCTCTGGGTCGCACAGCAAGTAAAACAGCCAGCAAGTAAACTTTGGTGTGCTTGACTCCTGAGCTCAAAACCTGAGTTGCTGTGCTGTATGGGCTCCTTGGGAGAGAAAATAACACGTGCACACACACACTATCACACACTGACACAGATGCTCCTGCTGATTCCAAAGCTCCAGAGACGTCCCGAGCCCCGAGGCAATGTATTTGCCAGCTGAGGTGGTGTGAGCCTTCACAGGGCACACTGACCCTGTGCCCTGCCATATCTGAAGGACCCTAGCCCCTTTGTGTTCACGGGGAAGTGGCCTGGAGAAGCCAGCAGACTCCCTTTTTTTTGGTTGCTGCTAAGTGAGGACATGGGATGTGCAGCCAAGGGTGGATGGGCTCCGAGTGGGTGTGTCAGGCAGCAGGAAGGTCACACTGCCCTCTGCGGTTACACTGGCCCCAGCTCCCCATAGTGACTGCTACTGAGCCTGTGAGAAACACCACAGCATTCTGGGACCTGGGCGCCCTTAAAGGAGCCCAGAGGACCTCTCCCCCACCTTGGAAGGGTGAGGGTATCAGCTCTGTTCTGCTCACCTGCCCTGTGGCTGGAGGGGAGGGAGATCCGGCCTCTCAAACCCATGCAAACAGAGCTGGGAACCATGCCCTAGCAAGGGGCTTCCTTTACTTTTATATCAATGCCCTTAAATCTTCTAGAAAAGGTTCCAAAGAAAGTCTGTTGACAGCCTGCTGTGAACTACAAACTCCCTGAGGGCAGAGAGGTTTCAGCTCAGCAGAGAGAAGTGTATTGCATCCTTTTTACCCAGGGGTGTCAGCAAATGACCTGATAAGGTCTGCAGGAGTAGCCATGGAGGACTGCCTGATATAGACAGGTCTGGATCTATTGATAGTTCCCACTTAGGGTAACTGAAAATAAGATTATGTCCTTCCACAAGGAGGTATCCTGGATGTCTGCACCTGACCCCCTTGCTCCTGGTCAGAGCACCCCAATTTCCCTTGTAGGAGCCACCTCTCCACTCTGGAATCTTGTGGCGTGACTGGGGCTGGTACACCCCTGGCTCAGAGGCTGGCTTTGACCCACAGCTGGCCAATTAGAACACCATTTCCAGTGATGGCTTCTGACTAACCCCAATCACTGCCAGGAAAACTCAATTCCTGGACCCTTCCAGAACTGCTGGGAAAAGAATGCGTGCAGGGGTGAGCCGCTCCAGGGCAGAGAGGGAGGTCTGCCTGAAGGTGAGAGGAGATGTAGGCAACATAGAGACTAAGCCCTGGATAGCTCATGGCCAAGGGCAGCCCTACCCAAGGATCTTCTGGTCTCACAATTCCATAAACCTGTTGGATGGCCCCTTCCAGACCCCCTGCCAGGTGAGTGGGAGTTGAAGCTGTGAGCCACTCAGACACTGTGGTTGCCAACAGCACGTTCTACAGACTCCGCCAGGGGCCGTTGACATGGTCTTCCACGAGCAGCTACGGCGGGTTCAGAGCCTACCTTGTTGCTTACCATTGTGTGAGTAAGTTACAACCCTCAGAGTCTTGTCAGTAAAAAGATAACAGCACCCATGCAGAAGGTGACTGTAAGTGACCCTGCTACATGTGAAGTGCTTAGATCAGTCCCTGGCACATAGTAGGTACGCAGTCATCGCTGGCTCTAATTAGTTATGAGAAGTAGAGCACTCAGGTAACACATTTATTAAGTGCCTATTCTGTGCCAGGGGCCGTGGCAGGTGCCAAAGGGACAAGTGAGAAAGACATGCCCTCTGTCCTCCCAGATAGCCACAAGCAGCCACCAGCATCCTCAGTTGCTATGGCAACCCCTGACTTTGGCCTCAGCCCAGCCCTGACCCAAAGATGAAAGTGACCCATTCCCTGTGTAGGGAGATTGAGGGATTGTCACGGGTGGGCAGCTGAGACCAGAGCGGTGGCTGGGCCCCCTCGCCAGCCTCCACCCCTCAGCTGTAGGATGGTCTGCAGTGGACCCACACCTGCTGAGGAAGAAAGGGGCTGTGTCAATGACCATCTCACCAATGGTGAGGCTTTGGGGCTGGGGTTGCCAGGTGACGCTCTCCCAGGGCTGGGTGCTTTAGAAGGATGGGCAGAAGGCTTTGAATCCTTTCTGGAAGATGAGTTTGGGCTGGCTCCCCTCGGAGAGGCTCTGGCCGAAGCCTCTGCAGGACCCAGGACTTCCCCTACCTGGGGTGTGAGTGGGGGGGCCCTCTCCTGAGGGGCAAAGGCACAAGTAAAGTGGAGGGGGTTTCAGCCCACAAGCTACATCGCCCTAGAGTAAAGCGCCAAAGATTGAGGACCCAAAGAGATGACACTCAGCAAATCCAAGTAAGGGTCACTTGGGGAGAGGGAGTGTGCTGAGTAATTTCCTAGAACAGTTATTTTCAAGCCTTATTTTTTTTCTTCACTTCAAAGCAATGGCATTCTTTCAAAATGCACTCGAAATCCTAGGTGGAATTTTAAGCTACAAAACAGAAGTGACGCTGATCTAGTCCAACGGAGGTCAGGGTCCCTCAGAACCCTACCGGTTCCAGCTCCCACCCGGCCCCACCTTTTTGGAGCCTCTAAGGCAGTGGCTCTCAATCTTCCTAATGCCGCAACCCTTTAATACAGTTCCTGTGGGTCGCGACCCACAGGTTGAGAACGGCTGCTCTAAGGCACTCTGGAGCCCACTTCGCAAACTTGTTCTAGAACCTCCATTGGTGCTGAAGTCTGCACTGGGCCTGTGGGACGCAGGTGCTGCTAGAAGTAGTTACTGGAAGCGAGACAGCCATTTATAAACATCTCCCCAGGAATTCGTTTTAACGTGGACAAAATGATCATATGCTCTGGGCTCTTTTTAAATATTTATTTATTTATTTCTATTTTCTTAAAATATTTCATTTTTTCTATTTTTAGTAGAGACGGGGTCTCGCTCTTGCTCAGGCTGGTCTTGAACTCCTGAGCTCTGGCAAATCACCCACCTCAGCCTCCCAGAATGCTAGGATTACAGGCATGAGCCACCGCGCCTGGCCATCATATGTTTTGTTGATCAAAAATTCTCTAGCCCCATGGGGCGGCGCCTATGGCTCAAAGGAGTAGGGTGCTGGCCACATATGTTCAAACCCAGCCGCTCCAAAAACTGCAAAGAAATATTTTTTTTCTAGCCCCTTCCATGAAAGGCCACTAAAAAGGGAATGTGGGGTCACATTCCTCAAAGCAGAGGATGATCAGTGTGGTAAGAAAGGCCTGGGCCCAGTGGCCTCTGCTGGGCTGACCATTATTGGCAGTAAGCACCAAGCCATAAATCTGCACTGTCCGCCCTTAGCTTGGCCCTAGCTTCTGTGTCACAGGACACCAGACTGTCCCCTGCCTCTAACATGAGCTCTGGTACTGCAGGACATGAATGGGGCTTGACTGGATCTAGTCCGGGCCTTCTTCACTGAGCATCAGGATGGGCATGAGGGTATAGGACCCCTCAAAAGTGTAAAAATGCATACCGTTTCTCATTCTTTTTGGGACAACATTCACATTTTCTTTGGATCCTTGGTGAGCAACAGACTGACTTACCGTAAGCCCCTTAGTTGCCGCCTCCTTCAAGAAGCCTTCTAAGTTTCGGCCTGTAATCCTAACACTCTGTGAGGTTGAGGTGGGTGAATTGCTTGAGGTCAGGAGTTGGAGACCAGCCTGAGCAAGAGAAAGACTCCGTCTCTACTTCAAATAGAAAAACTAGCCGGGTGTTGTGACAGGCGCCTATAGTCCCAACTATCTGGGAAGCTGAGGCAGAAGGATCGCTCGAGCCCTAGAACTTTAGGTTGCTATGAGCTGTGACACCACGGCGCTCTACCCAGGGCAACAGAGTGAGACTGTCTCAAAAAAACAAAATGTTTACAGTGATCTTTCTCCTCTCTGTCCTCTTAAAGCACCCAGGTCACTTGGGAGGATCCAGCTTTGTGGCCCCAGAGTGGGCTGGAGGCTTACTCAGTCCTCACCAGCAGGGTCCTGGAACAGTCAGGCGCTACACTGGCTATCAGATGAAAGAAATTCAACTGTGCCATTCGCCTGCCTGTCATTCACTTAACTCTTTAAAATAAACCCCGATTACCCATGACAACTTTAATCCTTTGGCAAGGATCCCACTCATTGTATGCAAATACCGCCACTCAGTGCTCTGAAGCCTGTTTGTGTAAATGTGGATTTAAAGACATCCCTGCCTGCATCCGGGTGACTCACTTACTGCTTATCAAACTTCTCTCCAGAACCCTCTATGCACAAGCCCCATTATTTAACAGCTTGTCTCCTGACCTCTCCATAACCCCAGATGAGGTAGGCCAGGCCAGGCTGAGATTATCTGTCCCAGAGGGAAAGCTCTAGTTTTGAAGGCAGGAATCCGGGCTATGAAGTCTGCCCGCAGCTCTGCACCCCAGGGCACCTTACTTCACCTGCACCTCCGAAAAGGGCAGATCGTACCTGCAGGCGAGAGGATAAATGTGAAAAAGAACTGCACCGTCACCCAGAGTACTCAGTTACGTATGTGACCAGTCGCCTATAGGGCCACAACCACGTACAGTGTCACTTATATATAGTAACACAGTCATGCAGAGTTTCATGTCACACACCGCCATGGTGGTGTCTATTGCCCCAATCCTGTACAAGGGATCTTCAAAAAGTTCATGGAAAATGAAGATTATGAAAAAACTATACATGGATTTCAAAATGTTTTGCAAGAAACAAAACTTGTATTAACTTGTTATAACGTGTCTGAAGGACAGGATGTAGTTTGAGGCACCAAAACGATAAAACATCTGTTTGAAAGGAGCCTCTATCAGAGTAAAGTGAATTCTGCTAAAATTCAAACAAGAACAAACATAAGATTTATGGTGAAGCTTGAGGAAAGGGGAGGATAAAGGATGAAATCATGGGTGGGGACAACGCCCCAAAGAAATCAGCAGTTTACATGCAGATAACTTGTTTTAGGAAGGTATGAGATGGGGCGGTGCCTGTGGCTTAGTGGGTAAGGCGCTGGCCCCATGTACGGAGGGTGGTGGGTTCGAGCCCGGCCCTGGCCACACTGCAATGAAAAATAGCCATGCGTTGTGGCAGGCACCTGTAGTCCCAGCTACTCAGGAGGCTGAGGCAAGAGAATCACCTAAGCCCAGGAGTTGGAGGTTGCTGTGAGCTGTGTGACGCCACGGCACCCTACCGAGGGTGATAAAGTGAGACTCTGTCTCTCAAAAAAAAAGAAGGGATGAGATGATACTGAACAGGAAGTCAGTGGCAGCAGACTGTCCACATCAATTTGTGGGGAGAAAAAAAATCAATCTTGTTTTTGCCCTAATTAAAGGGGATTGAGATTAACAGCAAAACAAAAGCCAACACCATAGATATGGTTCAATCTGACTGAATAATTAAAGCTGTACAGACTTATGGGCACCCAAACTTGTGATCAGATCAGCGGCAGACAGGAACGGAGCTTTCAATGGAAATTTTGAACAAGTAGGATCAAGATCCTAAAACGTTTCCTTGAAGAATTGTAACAGCTGAAACATGGTTTTACCAGTATGATCCCCAGGACAAGCACAATCAAAGCCATGGCTACTGAGACATGGGTGTGGTCCTGTCAGAGCAAAAGTGGACAGGTTGAGAGCAAAGGTCATGGCCACAGTGTGGGGGGATGCTCAAGGCACTTTGCTTATTCACTTCCTGGAGGACCAAACACATCTGTATATTATGAGCATACTTTGAAAAAGTTAGCCAAAGCTTAAGCAGAAAAATACTCAGAAATGCTTCCTGAGAGAGGAGTCCTTCTCTACCATAACAATGGTTCTTTCTCGTTCCTCTCATCAATCAAGTGCAATTTTTGCGAGAGTTTTGATGGGAAATCATTAGGTATCACTTTATAGCTCTGATTATTTTTGTTTCCTAATCTCAAAAAAAAAAATCTTTAAATGGCATCCATTTTCCTTCAGTTAATAATATAAACAAGACTGCATTGACATGGTTAAATCCCCAGTACCTTCCGTTCTTTAGGGAGGGACTAAATGGCTGGTACCATTGCTTAACAAAGCGCCTTGAACTTGATGGAGCTTAGGTTGGGAGATAAAGTTTATACTTTTTCTTTTCATCTTTTAATTCCATTTCCCCACAAACTTTTTGAAGTCCCCTTGCATGACCTTACCATGGTCATTTACTGTACCACTAACATGTATATTACTAGGAGCCCAAAGAAGCCATCAGTGTCTGGTTCAGGAGCCACTGGAGTTTGAATTAGGGTTCAGGATGAAGGATGTGAACGTGGGCCTGCCCCTCCCAACACCCCCCCCCACCCCCCCCACTGGAAAAAGGAATGACATAATGGCCCTCGGGTAAGGTTACGCTGAGAAGCGTTGTCTTTTTTTTTTTTTTTTGAGAGTCTCACTAGAGTGCAGTGCCATCATAGCTCACAGCAACCTCAAACTCTTGAGCTTAAGCGATTCTCTAGCCTCAGCCTCCCAAGTAGCTGAGACTACAGGTGCCCACCACAACGCTGGCTATTTTTTTCTGTTGCAGTTGTTATCATTGTTTAGCTGGCCCAGGCTGGGTTCAAACCCAATAGCCTCAGTGCATGTGGCCGGCGCTGTAACCAGTGTGCTACAGGTGCCAAGCCAGGGTTGTCTTTGTTTAAGTGTGGGATGA
>CAUYON010064221.1:0-60865 GCA_963573935.1 Arctocebus calabarensis | reverse complement strand
TTTTTTTTTTTTTTTTTTTTGCATTTTTAGGCCAGGGCTAGGTTTGAACCACCACCTCCAGTATATGGGCCCCGGCGCCCTACTCCTTTGAGCCAAAGGGACCACCCCCATTTTGTTTTTTTACTTCAAAATAAGATATGTCCAGTGTGCATAGGAATTTGTTCATAGCTTTTTTTAAAAAACTATAGTCCGGCTCTCAAACGGCCTGAAGGACAGTGAACTGGCCCCCTGTTTAAAAAGTTTGAGGACCCCTGTACCAAAGCTTGCCAATCCATTCCTGGGTTGGTGGGCAAAAACAGCTTTTTTCATGAAGACTGGGAATTGTAATATTATCTGGTTTCTGCTAAAGATAAGATGATTTGCTTGCTGTGATATCACAATATCAATATTAAAGAAATTCAAGGCTCGTCATCATTACAACACTCATAAGGACCACAAATATTTTAAATTAGAGTGTGAAGCGAAAAGGTTGTACTGCAGAAATTAAAAGATAGAAAGCAAAAGCAAAGACAATTCTTTCAAAAGCAATAAGCCCTGGAAAAATGCCATTGAGGCAACTTATAAAGTAGTTTATATACTCGAGAAAAAAGGGAACTCCTTCAGTGATGCAGAAACTGTAAAAGAATGCATTGTTGAAGTTGTAGAATGCTTAGACCTCATTAACATTTCAAAGTGCAAACTAGTGCCTCTTTCAAGAAAAACCATAACTGGTCAGAAGTCTTCAGCCTAACAGAACAACTTCATATAATACTTCAAAAGGAAAACATACTATATATTGTTCAATCACTTTGAATGAATCAACTGATACTAAGGACGTAGCCCAGGCTTTATACTTCTTTCAGTTTCATAACAAAAGTTTAGTTTTTTTTATTTTGTTTTGTTTTTTGCTACAGAGAGTTACTTGCTTTGGGCACTCTTGCAAACAGACATGGAAGCAGATACCTTCAACAACTTGCAAGATAACTGTTGTGAAGTTAAGACTGAATTTGGTATAAATTTAGTAAGTGTATATACAGATGGTGCACCTTCTATGACTGGAAAACATAAAGGAATTTATTGCACAGATTAAAAAAAGTATTACAAGATCTAGATGCTCTCATTTCTTGCATCAGCAAAATCTCTATACTAAAGCTACTATTTTAAGTGACACTTTACAAGTCATAAGTATTATTAACTATAGTCCTGCAAATGCAATCCTGCATCATCGACATCCGTAGCTTTGTTACATACTACTAAACGATGAGGTATTCAGTGTGGTTTTGCTGTATGATTCTAAAGTGCATTGGCTACTGCAGGGACAGGTGTTAGCCAAAATTTTATGTCTGTAAGAACGCATAAATTTTATGAAGAAAATTTGAATCAATGTGAATTAGTGAAATGAGATTTCTATAGGAATGTAGTATTTCTATGTGATATTATGTACAATTAAAATGACTTGAATATTTCTTCACAAGGTAAAACTAAGTCTATAAAAAAATCCAAGTATTTTGAAAAAAGCTATCTTTAATCAAAGCTATCTTCTTCTGTAGCCTTAAAAAAAGATGGAGACTTTACCTGTTTCATGTTTACATGGATGGAGCTGGAACATATTCTTCTTAGTAAAGTATCTCAAAAATGGAAGAAAAATTATCCAATGTACTCAGCCCTACTATGAAACCAATTTATAGCTTTCACAGGAAAGCTATAACCCAACTATAGCCCAAGAGAAAGGGGGAAGAGAAGGGGGAGGGAGGATGGGTGGAGGGAGGGTAATTGGTCGGACCACACCTATGGTGCATTTTACAAGGGTACATGTCAAATCTACTAAGTGAAGAGTATAAATGTCATAACACAATAATTAAGAAAGTGCAGGCTCAGCACCTGTGGCTCAACGGGCTAAGGCGCCAGCCATGTACACCTGAGCTGGCGGGTTGGAATCCAGCCTGGGGGCCGCCAAACAACAATGATGGCTGCAACCAAAAAATGGCCGGGTGTTGTGGCGGGCCCCTGTAGTCCCAGGTACTCACTTGAGCCCAGGAATTGGAGGTTGCTGTGAGCTGTGAAGCACGGCACTCTACCCAGGGTGCCAGCTTGAGGCTCTGTCTCAAAAAACAAAACAAAACAAAAAAACAGTGAAAACTATGTTAACCAGTAAGTATTTCAAATGGTATATAAAACCATCACCTTATACCCCAAGATTGCATTAATGTACACAGCTATGATTTAATAAAAAAAGGAGTCATTAATGTTAAAGAAACCCTGACAAATAGAGAGAAGGAAGGCCATGAAAACTGAGTCCTCAAGCTCCTATGCCAGACAACAAAAACCATCACAAAAGACTGCAAAAACAGGGCGCGCATGTGGCTCAAATTAAACAAACAAACAAAAAAACAGTGCGGCGCCTGTGACTCACAGGAGTAGGGTGCAGGCCCCACATGCCAGAGGTGACGGGTTCAAACCCAGCCTTGGCTGGGGGGGAGGGGACCGGGGAACTGAGAAAAAAAAACCATCACAATTTAATGGGCCGGTGCCTGTGGCTCAGTGAGTAGGGCGCTGGCCCCATATACTGAGGGTGGTGTGTTCAAACCCAGCTATTTGGGAAGCTAAGACAAGAGAATCACCTAAGCCCAAGAGCTGGAGGTTGCTGTGAGCTGTGATGCCACAGTACTCTACTTAGGGCAAAAAATTGAGACTCTGTCTCAATAAATAAATAAATAAATAAATAAATACAATAAAAGACTGCAAAACCCATGACCTTTTACATTAATGTACACACCTATTATTTAATTAAAAAACAACCACCAAAAAAAAAAAACCACTTCTTCAATGGGAAAATGTGGATATTTTCCCCAGTTAGCAAAGGTCATTGAGGAGCAAGATGATATATGCCAATCATTTGAGGAATTACACAGGTGTTATAGACCTATTAATTGGAGAAAACAATGAAAGGTCTTTGAGAATTATGACATCATACTCTTAATAGCATGGCAGCCTCACCTAGTTGATATCACCAGGGCACCTAAAGAACTACAGATGGAATTGACTCATCTCTCAATAGATGACATTTTAAAGTCAGTGTTTGGTGCTAATAAAGATCCAATTGAAATATGAAAAAATGTAGTAACATACTCGAAAAATGCTTTCTTGCTTTTTAACCACTTATTGCTGCAGAACATACATTCTTCCACCTAACCCAATCAAGAAGCCCTTAAGGGCACATATGACTGACACCCCTCTAGAGGATCAATTGAAACTGCAAACCACCATGCTGCATCCAAATATTCAGTTGCTTTCTAACGAAAAGCAGACAAAACAAAGTCATTAAAAAGCTAGTTAACTGGCTCAACACCTGTGGCTCAACGGGCTAAGGCGCCAGCTATGTACACATGAGCTGGCGGGTTCAAATCCAGCTTGGCCCGCCAAACAACAATGACGGCTGCAACCAAAAAATGGCCGGGCATTGTGATGGATGCCTGTAGTCCCAGCTACTTGGGAGGCAGAGGCAAGAGACTCATTTGAGCCCAGGAATTGGAGGTTGCTGTGAGCTGTGATGCCATGGCTCTCTACCCAGGGGGACAGCTTGAGGCTCTGTCTCAAAAAAAAAAAAAAAGCTAGTTAACTTTAAAATTAACAAAGTTTTCATTTTTTGAAATTATTTAGTAAACAGTAATTATTTTTTTGAAAATTATGTCCATTTTTAAGCATATCTAATTAAAGTTTCTTGAACGTGGCCTTATTTGATTATAGCTAAATTAATGCAGACTTCCAACATGAAAAGTTTCCCCATCCCCAAGTAACACTCTATGATAGTTATTATTATCATAAAGTGATAATAATTAAGCCTCCCTTCTAAAACACAGTGCTCTTTTCCGCAGCAGCCCAGATGTCCAGTGGCAATTCAGGTGTGCTCAGCAACAGTTCTCCTGCCCTCACAAGAACCTACCAGCTCTCCTACTTCAGCTAAGGGGAACAAATGGGTTTGAATGAAGCCAAGGACAACAAGTGGTTAGGGGGAGGAAAGGAAAAGGAAAAAGGATAAAACCTCACAAACTGGGGAAGCCTACTTCTAGGATTTTCTTTTTCTTTTCTGCTTACAGCTTTGGATGTTTACCTGAAAGATCAAAGACAGTAACTCTGCCCAGCTCTGCTTAGTTTATGCTGGACCAAGATCAGCCTCCAGCTTTTCTCTCTCCATCTCAGCTCCAAGTGCTTCAGCTTCCCTCCCCCTTCTCTTCACATCAGCCTCCAGACACCCTCCTTCCCATGCCAGCCCTTGCTGCTATTCCTGGGGATGGGTTTGGCTGCTTGCCTGGTCCTAGCCCTGGAGCAGCCACTGCTGGGCCCAAAGGGCAATCCCCAAGGCTGCAGCCACTGTGGATGCTCTGGCTCCAAAGAGGAATCAGGAAGGTGCTCATATTCCATAGGCAGTTCATAAAATGACAACCAGGGAAGTCCTTGTCTTCCAGGACCGTAGCCTCAGAGACTGAGACCTAATTGCCTGTTGTGGAACAGATACTATGGAGGGCTGACCCACACGGACACTTGGTGTGAATGAACACAAGAAAAAGGGAAAGAAGAGGGAACTACTATTATGGAAAGAAGGGAAGAGAAGGACTGAGGAAGTGAAATCAATCTATGTGAGGCTGGGGCTACACACTTATTGGCATCATCACCATCAAACTTCATTACCACCCTGAGAAACAGCCTGTTATATCTTTTATTATTAGGAAACTGAGGTGTCTTAACAACTGAGAAATAAAAAGTCTGTCAGACTTCCCTTGAGACGACTTTACTGAGAAGGTAGGTCTTGTTCTGGTCCTTAAATGATTATAAGCATGAAATGAAAGGAAGGTGGGAGAGGGCTGATATGGTTGGTCCATGTTGTTTTTTTTTTTTTGAGACAGAGCCTCAAGCTGTCACCCTGGATAGAGTGCCGTGCCCTCACAGCTCCCAATTCCTGGACTCAAGCGAGTCTCCTGCCTCCGCCTCCCAAGTAGCTGGGACTACAGGTGCCCGCCACAACACCTGGCCATTTTTTGGTTGCAGCCGTCACTGTTGTTTGGCGGGCCTGGGCTGGATGTGAACCCGCCAGCTCAGGTGTACGTGGCTGGTGCCTTAGCCCATTGAGCCACAGGCGCCGAGCCGGTCCATGTTATTAACATATATTTATTGAAAGAACTGACATGAATTATCACATTTAATCTACTATAAGTCTATAAGGAAGATAATACAATCTTTATTTTACAGAGGGAGGAAGTAAATAGAATCTAAAGGCATTAGCCTGTAGTCAAACAACCAGTCTAAGAGGGAAAAGGGATTGAAATCCAAGCAGTGTGCCTCTCCATCATTGGCCTCATTACTGCTCTGTGCCATGTGTAACAGGAGATCCCCCTCCCCTAAGGAGATGATGTTGCCCCAAAACAATACATACAACACCTAAGTATGCCAGAGATATTTTGTCACTAAGAACAGAGTAAATTACCAGATGCCTTTGGTTCTGGTCTAACATCTCCCTGAGCAATGTGTGCCCTTTCAACAGTCATTTAACCTGAGTTTCTGTGACCTCCTATATTAAACTGAGGAGATGGTCTGGGTTAATCTTTGCAAAGTCTAATGTTCTGGGTCTAACTTCATCTTTTTGTCAAAGAGGCCAAAATTCTAAATTTGCCACCCTCTGACAACAGGCACATTGCCGCCTTAATGAACAGTTCTCACACTTCTTGCCCAAGCCTACCAGCAGAGCCAAGGAAAAAGTAGAAGTGCAAAAGGAGAAAGAAGTCCAATCTGAATGAGGGGTGACAACTAACACTGTTTTGCAGACTTCCTTCTCCTTAATCATCTTAGTTTGATCTCTACAGGGTCAGTGATGGGCCCGGACATATGGAAAACAGACAAGAGCAAGCTGGCTCTTTGCTGCAGTTGGCTGGGTCAGGAAGCCCACTCAGAGGAATGCTGTGCTGGGGAGATGGGGAGCCTGTCACCCAAGGAGCAGACTTGTGGAAGGAGGAGCTAGAAAATAGAAGAGAAACACTGGCACCAAAAAGAGACTTACTCTGAGACTTCCTTGACAGAAAGGGCCAATCCATTCCACTCCTCCATTCTGTTTCCCTCTAGAGTCTATTCAGCACAAAGTCACGGACAGATGTTGGTGTTTCTACATATTAGCAATATAAGAAACTCATCTTTCCTTCAACTTTCATCTAAATAGTCTGCAGAGCTAGCTGGGTACATCTTTTAATTCTTCCTATATATGCCAGATACCCAAAGACAGAGAGCATGAATTCCTCAGACAGCTTTTCTACAGCTGCCAGAGGCCATTCTCTTGGAAGAGGCTTGAGGCAAGACCACAAGAGCCCCCTGATACCACCTGGCAGCTGCAGACCCTGAGTGCCCTGAGAAAAATGTGGAAAACGGATGGTATCCATTTGTAAACTACTTCCTAGAAAGTAAACTGGCAAAAATAATGAATAAGAAAGATTGAGCGAGTACTTTAAATGCAGAGTTGCTGCTGTCACTTGGAACTTTAGATCACCTTTGGAGATTAGGTTTAGCTAGAGCTATTTGGGAGAGAAAGCCATTCCCCCTGCCAAAGCAAACAAGACTCTCTCCTTCTATTTTCATACTTTAAAAAGACGTTTTGTCCTAAAACATACTGCAGCAGCAAGCTAAGAGAGAGCACTTCCAGTTAGGGTTTGGTAGGAACATGTGACTTTCAACATTAACCAATCTCAAAAGTACAAAAGAAAAGACAAAAAAAAAGGAGAGGGAGAGAAGAAGGAAAAAAAATTTTGGAAAAGAAAAATAAAACAACCTTTTATATTTCTGTAAAATAATCTTAGATCATACGACTAAGACCAGCCAGCTTGGTACAAAATAATTTATCTTCTTTTTAAATTGTTCTCACTGGTAATCCTTACCTTGTATACTTCAAATATACTTCTATATAAATATATTATATCCAGTTGAGGCCTAAGGACTAAAGCCAGCATGGGCTGGCTAGAACAAATACCATTTGCCAAATACAACCAAGCCAACACACACATGCTATGAAGTTTTCAAATTCCAAATAATTAAACATTTTTGGTCTCTGCACTTCAGAACTGAGCTACATATTTAACCTCGATACGAATTAACCAAATAAAGGTGCCTATCATTTTGCAGATCACACTTGAGGTATTTTTTTTTTTTGCTGTCACTCTTGATCTGGGCTGGTCTGACTACCCACTTAGCTGCAAAGGGGGCATTGTAGGGCACCAGATTTCTAGGTTGGCCATTCTTTTTGCTTCCACACCAGCTTTTTCAGTGACTTCCCTGTTTCAAACCAGATAGCCATCTTGGATTTGTGCTTTGTAATAAAAGTGGCATACCTACTACACTCTTCATCTCTGGTTATAGCTTGCCACTTGTCTTCTTCCTTAGGATAGGGCTTCATTAGACCCCACTGAAGGTAAACCACTGATTAGGCAGTAATCCCCTGCCTCCAGTTGGCACCCTGGAGGTCTGCCTGATTATAGGTGATCAGTCCTCAAAAGCCCAAATACTACATCACTTGTTTACTTTTTAGTCACCCTCTGAGGAATTCAGTAGCTAGCAACTGACTGAAAAATAGTTAACTTGGGATGAGATTTACATCTAAGTAAAAGGTAAGAAGAGAAATTGTGAAATGAGTCAAAAGATGAGGAAGGAGCACAATATAAAGATAATAAATGACTACATCCAAACATCCTAAAGGGGAACCTGAATGACCGTAAAAGTAAAGATGTGGTTTCTAAAGCCACACAGCCTCTACAGGCCTCCAGTTCATCACATGGTAACTAATCAATATCTTAATGTTTGCTAATTCTTTAAGAAAAAAAAAAACTAAACTAAATCCATTAACACACATTTATCAGCTTTTTCCTCGAGTGAGATGGACGCTACTATTGCATAGTAGACAGGAAGAGGAAGAGGGACAGAAAAGGCCTGTGTAATAAAAGAATTCCAGCTTTCAACCACATTAGCAACCTGGTCAGAAAAGTAAGGCCACTATAGTTTTCTTTCTTGCTGCCAGATTCAAAAGTATTACACAGTTATCTGTTAAGTTTAGATAATATAGAGAAGCATAAGGAAAAAAAGTCAAATCACTAATCTCATAACCTATAATTAATATTTTGGAGTATAGTCTTTCAGTCTTTTATATAAGCACATAGCATGGCACACATAAATACATATATATACATGTACATACAATGCACGTGGAACTTTTAAACAAAACTGGAGTCATATTATACAACCTATTTTGCAATCTTCTCCACTGAATACTTTTTCAAAAAAATCTTATCTCATAAAATGATTTTAAAAGAACTGCAATTCAACGATAATACTGGTATCACCACTACTGCTGTCTCACATAAAGCATAGGCTATTTATACCCTACTATTCAGTCTGTAGAGAATTTGGTACTGCTTTGAAGAACAGAAGCAAAGTACTTGAGACTTTATGCTTTAAAACATTTTTAACAGGCTCAGAGCCTGTGGCTCAAGTGGCTAAGGTGCCAGCCACATACACTTGAGCTGGCAGGTTTGAACGCAGCCTGGGTCTGCCAAACAACGATGGTTGCAACAAAAAATAGTCAGACGTTGTGGCGGACGCCTGTAGTCCCAGCTACTTGGGAGGCGGAGGCAGGAGATTCACTTGGCCCAGAAGTTGGAGGTTGCTGTGAGCTGTGATGCCAAAGCACTCTACCCAGGGCGACAGCTTGAGACTTTGTCTCAAAAAAAAAAAAAAAAAAATTTTAACAGCCAGGCAAGTGTTCCATTGAGGGGATACCACAGTTTGTCAATTTAATCTCTTATTGTTCACTTATTTATATTTAGCTTATTTCCAATAGTTCATTATTATGAACAATACTGGTGGGATGATAAACAGCACACATATACACACATGGTGGGGGGGGGAAGAAAATGTCAATCTAACTTCCAAAAAGAGTGGTGTCAAGTTATTCTGGCAGTGTATTGAAAGTGCCTATTTCTCTCAATGTCAACTTACAATATTTACCAACTAATTCAATTTCTTAAAAAAAAAAAAAAAAGAATCTTATTAAAGGCACGCAAGATTTTGTATTTAAGGAAAAAAATATCAAACCTCCATGGAAGGATAGAAGACACTTGCTTCACTGTGAATCGTATCAAAAAGTCTATCCAGATGGCACCTGTGGCTCAGTGAGTAAGGCACAGGCCCCGTATGCCAAAGGTGGTGGGTTCAAACCCAGCCTCGGCCAAACTGGCAAAACAAAAAAATAGCCAGGTGTTGTGGCAGGTGCCTGTAGTCCCAGCTACTCGGGAGACTGAGGCAAGAGAATCGCCTTATCCTAGGAGTTGGAGGTTGCTGTGAGCTGTGTGATGCCACGGCACTCCACTGAGGATGATAAAATGAGACAATGTCTCTACAAAAAAAAAAGAAAAAAAAAAGAAAAAATCTATCCAATCCAATGATTCTGCTTCAAAATATTTTATGAAGTTGTTAAATGCTATGGGAGCATATAGAGTTTAATCATAAGGATATCTTTCAATTTTATCTAAATTTCTCCAATTTACTGTTTCAAAACAAGATCAACTCTCCCCTCCCTACCAAACACATATGCACACACACACAAAGGCAAGGTACAGTGAATACAGCACTTTTGGAGGCCAAGTCAGGAGGATCCCTTGAGGCCAGTAGTTCAAGACCAGCCTGGGCAACTTAGCAAGACCCCATCTCTACCAAAAAGATTTTAAAATATTAGGTGGGTATAGTGATGTGTGCCTGTAATCCCAGCTACTCGGGAGGCTGAGCGGAGAGGATTGCTTGAGACCAGGACTTCAAGCCTACAGGGAGAAATGATCATGCCACTATACTTCAGGCTGGGTGACAGAGTGAGACCTTCCTCTAAAAAAAGAAGAAAAAAAAACATATAATGTCCACCTCAAAGTCTAATGAATAATGGTCCCCTTATCAAAGGTTTAGAAAAGGTCCTGACCCATGGGAATGGCCAGAACCTCAGTGATCATTCCTAGGGAGCAAGAGACTCATTTAAAATGGAACCCCTGACAGTCAAAGGGCTGTTTAGCACCTAGCACTATCATAAGAACTTTCGAGCTACAGAATAGAACAAAGGTTATTATTAATTCAAATAGCAGACTTGTCTGCCATCCCAGTGTTCAGGCTCATCATCAGGTGATGACCTGATTTTCACTAGCAGATCTCCCTCCCTCTTGGCCAATGTAATACATGACTCAGGTCCACCGAAGCCTCACATGCCCTTGGCTTCAAGATCAGGGATATGCCAGTGACTTAAGCCAGCCAAATGAGTCTGAGCACTGAAAACTTAGATTAGAGATGGTATAGAAAGAGTCACAAGGGAGAATAATGATGCCTGTCAAAGTTTCATTGTAAGGATTAAATGGTCCATTCTTAGCAAATGAGTCTCTGCTCAGATATATACAGAACCCAGGAATAAAATCACCAGTAGAAACAGTGCCAAGAGACAAAGAGAAACTGAGCTTTAAAGGTACTATTTGCACCCTGAATCCAACTGAACCTGAACAGTCCAGATCAAAGCCTGAATTTTGCAGATATGTAAGCCATTTCCTTTTGCTTAAGCCAGATGTCAGGTTTTCTGTCACAAATGAAAAGAGTCCCTGCCAAGACACAGTTAATACCACACAGATCTCTTCTACTCACAGGGCAAAGAAAAAGAAGATCTAAGACCTAGAAATGCTGATTTATGATCTGGAACCAACCTATTAGGCCACAATTTCAACTCAATACATCAAGGGAACCCTTAGCTGAACAATAGGGCAAGTGATCTCAAACTCAAAAAAGATGTCAAATTGCACTAAAAGTGGGTGGTCCACTAGGATGCTTTTTTAAAGATGGTTTGACTAATGAGCTAAAAAAAAAAACAAAACAAAAAACACCTTTCCAATTGCGATTTACAACATTAAGCCTCCTTCAGGTAGATATACAGAGTACTTAAGGTGCTTTATTCTATTATATTCTTTATTCTGTATCATCTTGTTCCTAAGAAGGAACCTCCTCACAGCATTCAGATACCATGTGAACAGATGGCTGTAAAGCTGGAGCTCGCAGAAGTCTCTATGCAATAATAACACAATCAATCTTTCAGCTGAAACAGGTATTTGATCTAAACCACATCCTATGAAACTGAAAGACCAGATCTGATCATAATTTGACTATCCTCTTGCTTTCAATTACTATCACTGAAGTAATTTCTCTTTCATTTAAGCTCTAAGGATCCTATTTAGAAAACATTCAGGTTTCGAAGACAATGACAAGAAATACGTGTGTTTGTGTATCTTTATTAGAGATACGTTCCCTGCAGGTTGCAACTTAAGGCCCCAAGATTTGGGCTTTGTGATATTTTTTCAGTTACTTATTTTTACAAATGCTCATATGGCACAAAGCCCCAGGGTATGTTAGCAGGTGTAAAGATAATCAGATAATTGAATCAAGATAGAGTTCTATACTGATAGAAGGATCGTGTCATTGCAAGCTTTACAAAGAAGACACATGATGATTCCTGCTCAGGTTCTGCCTACTTCTTACCCACATGACCTGCCCAAATTGCCACCACTAACAGCCATCCCAATGCTGTCTACTGAAACTGTCTTTCTAAAATGGCAGCTAGGTCCTATTTTAACAAAAAACATGAGAAAATTCTAAAATAGGTTGAGCACAGTGGCTTACACCTGTAATCCTAGCACTCTGGGAAGCTGAGGGGGGAGGACCACTTAAAGTCAGGAATTGTAGGCCAGCTGGGCAAGAGCAACCCCCTACCTCAACCAAAAAACAGAAAAGTAGGTACTTATATTCCCAGAGATTCAGGAATGTGAGGCAGGATAATCACATGAGACCAGGAATGTGAGGCTGTTGTGAGCTAGACTTATACCACTGCACTCTGGCACGGGACAACAGAATAAGACTCTGTCTCAAAAAAAACAAAAGAAAGAAAGAAATACCATTTTACACCAATTTAAATGACTGTTGTTTAAAAAGTCAAAAAATAGCAGACATTGGTGAGGACGCAGAGAAAAGGGGAACACTGATACACTGCTGGCGAGAATGTAAATTAGTATAACCTCTATGGAAACAAAAACAGAACTGCCATTTGATCTAGCAATCCCACTACTGGGTATCTACGCAAAGGAAAAGAAGTCATTTTATCAAAAAAACACCTTCATTCATATGTTTACTGCACTGCTACTCACAACAGCAAAGATATGGAATTGATCCAAGCATCCATCAACACATGTGGTGTGAAATTCTACTCGGGCATAAAAAAGAATGAAATGATGTATTTTGTAGCAACATGGATGGAACTAGAGGCCATTATGTTTGGTAAAATAAACATGGAAATGTTCTTCCTCGTATGAGAAAGTTTAAAAAGTGGATCTCAGGAAGATAGAGACAATTATCTTCTCCAAGTAGGTACCAAAGGCCAGGATGGGTATAGAGTTGGTTAATGGATACAAATACATAGTTAGAGATAAGAAATAAGTCCTAATGTTCAACAGATCAGCAGGGTGCTGCCTATAGTTAACAATAATTTATTATGTATTTCAAAAATAGCTGAAAGAGAATAATTTGAATGTTCCTAGTATAAAGAGAAGATATTTAAGGTGACAGATATCCTAATTACATTGATATGATCTTACATGTCATATGAATGTCTGTATATCAAATTATACATATACCTCAAAAATATGTACAACTATTATAATCTCAATTTTAAAAAAGATATCTGTGAATAAATGGTTCCTTCACATCACATGGGTCTCAGTTCACATGCTGAGATGTGTTGTCTGTCCAATCAATCTAAGTGTCACTTCACTAACTCGGCACAATACCATTTCATTTCTTCATAGCAATTACCACTCTGAAATTTGTTTTCTGACTTTTTATTGTATGTTCCCCCTACTAGCAAGGGCTTTATCTGTCTTATTCACTTTATCCTCTTCACCTAAGCTGTGTGGCACATAGCAAGTGTTTGATAAAAATCTGTTGAATGAATAAATCACTGATACTTAACTGAGTACTCACTCTGTAAAAGACTTTTATCACTTTAAAAGTAGTAACTCATGATTGAATAAATGATGAACCTGACATGATTAGCACTTTCCCAATCACAGTCAGTACTCAATTAAAAGCTATTTATACCAATTGTAATTATATAATGTTAACAAATACTCCACAGTAAAGGAAGTTGAGTCCTAATGATGCAGAACTCAATCTGAGTTCTCAAAGGATGATTCATAAAGTCCAGTTTCTCGAAGACCCCTCCACTCACAGCATCCACTACCTTCAGAGAGAAGAAAGAGGAGGGAACTGTCGTCTCATTGTGCCAGTTATTCCCTACCTCATTAGTTTCTCCTATAATGAGATAAAACACAGCTTACTGGCCACCCAATACACAGGTCCGTCTCTCCTCACTTCACAAGATAATTTTTACCTCAAGCTGAAATAGAGAGCTATTCAACCTGTCATATCTCTTTTTGAAAAATTCATGTTAACAAAAATTACTCCTGGCTCTTCTTTCAGCAAGGGTATAGGGAAGTCATAGCCACAGAGCACTCACGAAGCCCCAGGGGCCCACTGATCAGGTACACTCTCATGAAAAACCTTCGGGTGCTGGTGTGAACTGCAACATAGTTGTCTGGAGACACAAGAGCAAAAGCCAGCAGTTTTTTTGAATATGGCTCACTGTTTTAAATAGGAAGGGCTCATGGCCAGTTTTACACTTCACGAGATGTTCTACTACTGTGATATTTACTAAGCTTCACTTGATAACATGGAGAGCTGAAGCCATGTACCTTAGCAAAGAGGGTAAGAGAGGTGGACAGTAAGGTCCTCCGCCTCTTCAGAACCACTGGAAACATGGACAATGTCCCACATTATGGCAAGGAAGGCCAAGAACTAAAGTCTTAAACAGGGCCCCCACGCCACCCAAAGCCAGACGTACTTGCCAAGAAAGTACAGAGCAGATTCCACCCCCACTGACTGGCAGGCCCACACATTCTGCTTAGCCATGTGAAGCAGCCAGCTCTTGCTCTTCCCACCCCCAGGCCCAGTTATGATATGTGAGGTAGAGAGAGAATAGCAGCACCAGTGACTTTTCTAGGAGACTATTTTATAAAAATAGAGCTTCCATTTTTAGGCTTAAAATTAAAAAGAAAAATAACCAGAATTAGAAGTTTGTTTTAACACAATATATTGAAAATTACAAGTTTAAGCGGTGGTAGCTGGGGATGGGGATCACACCACCACATGACTTCTCAGTGAGTCATAAAAAAATAGTACAGGCTTATTTAATAGCAAACATCCACCAGTAATAGAATTAAGAAGTCCACTTGTGTCAGATGATGGAAAACCAAACTGACACTCCTCGTGCATTTCTTTCAACACTGGCAAGACTGACACAAATGACTTGTGGCACCAATTTACAAGACAGAAACATTAACAAATCTTTTTTAAGGCTAGTCAAAGAGGAAATGTTTAAAACCTTGAATGTGATTCATTTTTCAGAAGTTTTATCAGTTTAGCAAGAGGAAAAAAAACACCTCTGAACTGTAAATAAATCACTAACTGAAACATTTCTAGATTTCTAATGCCCAATCTTGATTAACATACTTTTGTGTCAAAGTAAAAGCCAAATGCAGGCATTTAACAGCAAATTGCTACCCTGTCAGTTAAGAGGATCAGTGTGGTAGAACTAGATGAGAACAACAAAAATTAATCTTTAAGCTTAGATGGATACTGTCATGATAATAAGATAATAAAGACCTCCCCAAAGGGTTCTGGGTATCATAAATTACATAACAAATCCACTTCTGCCAGGCAGCCAAGATTAACTCCTATTCACCCAGGTTCCAACTCAGTATTGCCAATGGGCTTATCAAAATGGAACAGTCATTATCCACCACTGCTCAGCAAAAGGCACAGTCATCTTTCTCACTGAAAATCAGTTTGCTGACATCAACTATTCATTGCAAAAGAAGTCAACCTAACAATCTCAAAAATAACTTTGACACTTTTGAATTCCAGGCCAGAAAGAAAAAATTTATGAAATAGAAAAAGATGTCATTAATTTCTCCTCCAGTTAGTTCTTCTAAATTTTTAAGTGCCTAATGACATTTTATTATTATAGCCACTTAATTGTCTCTTATGTATCCAAGGTTTGAATGTCATGTATTACTTACTCCTATGAAATACAAACATTTATGGTTCCCAGGCAAACAATCAAACATAACAAGTACATTCATAAAACAGAAAGAATGTTCTTCTTTTAGTAAATTGCAAGTTCCAAAGGGAGGAAGTATGTTTGGTGACTCAAGAAGGGCCAACTGGCCCCCAAGAAATACTTTCAAAATAATCAAGTGGAAAATTAGCACCTACAATGTACCTAGTGCCCTGCACAAGTCTATCTACATATAGAACACTAGCCGCCTTTAGGTAATGTCCACAAATAGTTACCCAGGTATCAGATGCCATTCTTTTTCCTTTTTCTTATTTATTTATTTATTTTTGAGATAGGGTCTTGCCCTGTAGCCCAGGCTAGAGTATAATGGTGTCAGCATAGCTCACAGCAACCTCAATGCCTCAGCCTCCAAAGCAGCTGAAACTAGGCACATGCTACCACATGTGGCTATTTTCCTATTTTTTTGTAGAGATGGGGTCTTGCTCACGCTGGTAAAGCACCATTTTCAAAATATTTTTACACACCAACAGTTCAATAACAATACTCTAGAAGGTAGTAAGCAGCAAAGTCAAAATTTGAAAACTATTTTTTCTCAAAATTAAGGATAATGATTTTCAAAGATTTTTTTTAAATACAGAGATTTAAAACACCTCTTTCAAACAAGCATACTATAATAGAATAGGTTTTTTCACTTTGGTGTGTATAAGTCTTTCAGTCACTGAGAAATGAACTTAAGACTAAAGGTTTCAAACGTCAACCACAACCTTCACTGAGAAATACATGTTAAGTCCTGACCCAATGAACATACAAATACAGGTACAACTCAAAGAAAGATTTCATGAATATTTACCCTTTAAAGAATTTACCCAGGTTCGGCACCTGTGGCTCAACGGGCTAAGGCACCAGCCACATACACCTGAGCTGGAGGGTTCAAATCCAGCCCGAGCCCACCAAACAACGACGGCTGCAACCAAAAACTGGCTGGGCGTTGTGGCAGGCGCCTGTAGTCCCAGCTACTTGGGAGGCAGAGGCAGGAGACTCGCTTGAGCCCAGGAATTGGAAGTTGCTGTGAGCTGTGATGCCACAGCACTCTCTCCAGGGTGACAGCTTGAGGCTCTGTCTCAAAAAATAAATAAATAAATAAAAAGAAAAGAATCTACCCAATATACATCCTTCCATGATGTACTCTGATTTGTACTTTGTTTCATTTTATTTTTATTTGTTGGTTATAACCCATCAATGAGATATGTTCCAGTTTGGAAATCAAAACCAAACTTGGAGATTCCCTCCAATATCTTTATTATGCCAGATACAATAATAGGAATTTTACAGTTATGATAGCATTTAATCTCCATGACTACCTAAGGCGATAGGTACTATTGCTATCACTATTTTATAGACGAGGAAATAAGCTCAGCAACTGACACAACTACACAACTACCTACACTGACAAAGATAGACAAACCCGCCAGTCAATCCTTCTGCTCCCCAGTTTCCAAGCATTCTTTCAGTTAGGTGGAGAAATGTGTTTCCTTCTGTCCAGTGTGCTGCAGGCAGAAATGATACAATGAGCTCTAGGCAGATGGGATATTTATCATTTCCAGGCCCAAGCACACAGCTATCTTTTCCCTGGTCAGGATGAACCAAGACAGTAGAACCCACATTAGCCTAGGTCTCTGAGGGACTGTATGAAGGAAGGCACTGTTTTACCTACCGACCCATGTAGGACTTGGAAACAATGAACTTTTATCAGAGTAAGCCTAACTTTGTAATCTTTAACTCCTGAACATCAACCTCTCCTCAGAAATTCTCCAGTGACTTAGTTTAGGCCCCTACCATCTTTATTGCAGGATCTTCACAAATGGTTTACCTACTTCGAGGATTGCTCCCTTTAGTTTCTCGTCCACATCGGCACTGGAATGATTTTTCTAATACATACACACTATTAATAATTTAATATTTCCCTTTCACCTATAGAATAAATCCAGGCTTGGCACCTGTGGCTCAACAAGCTAAGGCACCAGCCACGTACACCTGAGCTGGCAGGTTCACATCCAGCCCAGGCCCACCAAACAACGACAGCTGCAACCAAAAAATGGTCGGGTGTTGTGGGGGGCGCCTGTAGTCCCAGCTACTTGGGAGGCAGAGGCAAGAGACTCGCTTGAGCCCAGGAATTGGAGGTTGCTGTGAGCTGTGATGCCACGCTCTCTATCCAGGGTGACAGCTCTGTCTCCTAAAAAAAAAAAAAAGAATAAAATCCAAATTTAAGGCATATAAGGCCCTTCTGGATTTGGCCTCCTCTACTGTCACTATTCTCCCCCTCTCAATTCTAGGCACCTCAGCACCTCAGGCATATCAAAACACCTGCCGTTCTCCAGGAAGTCACAGTCTCTCTTGTTTCTTACACACACTGTTACCACAGCTTGGAATGCCTCCTTATTCCTCATTTTCTAGTCTTGCTCTTTTAAGCCCAGCTCAGATTTTACTTCCCACAGGACTGACTGAGAGCCTTTCTGCCCCTCAGCACCTTCATTTATAGCACAGCTATTTTTATAACACTGCTTTTATAACGTTTTCTAATTGTTGTGTCTGGTGTTCCTCCCAGACTAGACTATAAGGTCCTTAAGACCAAGATCTACAATAGGCACTCAAATTTGTTGGAATGAGTAACTGGCAACGTATAAACACATTTCTTCTTCCTGAAATACCATGTATTCAATCTTAAAGTCAGTTTTTCAGAAAAATTCAGACTACACACATACCCCACTTCAAATACAACCACAGAAGCATTAAATTCTGACAGTCAAAATTTTCTAGCTTACACAACTGGTTCTGAGTTTCAGATGTCCTCAATGGATAATCTACGTTTTGTATGAGAAAACCAGTCCTTTGCCCATGTATTTCTTCTCCTTTTTTTTTCTTTCTTAAGCAATGAGGTGTCACCTTCTCACCCAGGCTGGAGAGCAGTGAAGCAATCATAGATCACTGCAGCCTTGTATGTCTGGGCTCAAATGATCCTCCCACCTCAACCTTCATTCATCTTTATCTCCTGAGTAGCTGAGATTAGGCATGCACCAGCATGGCTGGCTAATTGTTTAAAAAAAAAAAAACAAAAAATTGTTACAGATGGAGTGTTGCTGGTCTCAAACTCCTGACCTCACACTATCTTCCCACCTTGGCCTCTCGAGTAGCTATTTTAACTTAAAAACTACAAAATTCAGTCTTTCTTAGAGAGAAATACTCTATACAGGTTGACTATCAGTATCCTTTATCTAAAATGTTTGGGACCGTAAGTGTTTTGGATTTCAAATTTCAGACTTTGGAATATTTGCATCATATTTACTGCATTATATTTATTTAATACAAAAATCTGAAAGGTTCCAATGAGCATTTCCTTTCAGCATCATGTTGCCATTCAAAGACTTTCAGATTTGGGGCTTGGTGCAGTGGCTCACACCTATAACCCTAAGGCTGTGGGAGGCCAAGGTGGATGGAGTGCCTGACCTCAGGAATTTGAAACCAGCCAGAGCAAGAGTGAGACCTCGTCTCTAAAAGCTAGCCTGGCACTGTGGCGGGCACTTTTAGTCCCAGCTACTGAGGCTGAGGAAAGAGAATTGCTTGTGCCCAAAAGTTTGAGATTGCTTTGAGCTGTAGCGCCATTGCACTCTACCAAGGGTGACAAAGTGAGACTCTGTCTCAGGGAAAAAAACAAAAAAAGTTCTGGATTTGGGAACATTTCAGATTTCCAATCTTTGGATTAGGAATACTCAACCTCTGTCTGTCTGGAAGACTTAAATATTATTAGAAGTGTTTTTTAAAGTTTTGTTCTGTTAAGCTTCTACCATAATTAACCTTGCTTAAGCAGGTTATGTCTTAAGTATTTAATACTAGAGACCTTTAGAACTTTGTCTTCAGTCAATCAATTTAAAGACCGTATGCAAATAGTAAAGTTGAAAATCAAAAAGGGGACGGCTTGGTGCCTGTGGCTCAATGGGCTAAGGCGCCAGCCACCTACGCCTAAGCTGGCAGATTAGAATCCAGCCCGGGCCCACCAAACAACAATGATGGCTGCAACCAAAAAATGGCCGGGCGTTGTGGCTGGCACCCTGTAGTCCCAGCTACTTGGGAGGTGGAGGCAAGAGACTCGCTTGAGCCCAGGAATTGGAGGTTGCTGGGAGTGTGATGCTACAGCACTCTATCCAGGGTGACAGCTTGAGACTCTGTCTCAAAAAAAATCAAAAAGGGGAGACACTTAGGCAAGACTGCTGAGGAGGAAGGAAAAACAGGTTTCCTTACAAATGGGGATAAGGCAACAGGAAAGATTTTTACCTGTTGCCCAATTTTTATCATCTCTTTGACTAGTAGAAGCAATGGTTGACAGGTAGAAACTTAGAAAAGCAAATGCTCTAATAAATTAGGCAATTTCAGTTATTTCATTAAAGAGGTTTTAAAGTAGGAGTTAAAGATTAATTCTTCTATTAAATGCTTTTCTTCTTTTACTTGAATTTATCATGAGTTGAAGTTTCCAGCATCCTAAAAGGACTTAATTTTAGACATGAAAAGATTCCAAATGAACTGAAAGATTATCCAACCATTAGAAAACCACAGTAAATGATACTGGAAACAAGTAAGAATGGCTTAAAAAGGTATTAAACTCTGCATTATGTTTATACATCTTTCCTTTTGACTCTAAGTTATTATAGTATCTGTTTAAATATTTGGTCTTATTTATACTTTTATGGAAATTATACTACCTGGAGATAATTATTTGTATTAATGGAAAAGAATGATCTTCTTTCACTTTACTCTCATCTTTCAAAGCCCTACTGCTCAGGTGCCTACACCTTAACCAAGACATATGGAATTAATGGCAATTTCCCAAGAAAAGAAGAAAATAATCCCACTCTTAACATTGCAAGACCTAGTCTGCAGATCAAGGGCAAACATCACAACCCTTGTGTGTCCCTTTTCAGAATTTATCAAGACCCATCAGCCATTATCTATAAATAATAATTAACTTCCACACTAAGGGGCATGAACTGTTTGAGAAACCTGGCTGTCTATCCTCTACCCTGAGTAAGAAGGTCTTGTGATTTTTACATCTAAAGAGAAAGGTAAGTTGTGTGGTTTGAACTCAATAAAAAAAAAGAAAAGACAAATTTATAACATATGAAAACTTGAGGCCTGGAACACTAGATGCCACCTTAGTCGGGATCTGAGAGTTTCTCATCATGAAATCGTGTAGAAACCTTACATTAGATTAATGAAGTAGGAGAAAAATCTTGGGTACACCACTGCCACCATTTTGTTGTATTTTAACCTAATCTCTAGTAGCAACACTTGGCACAGAAAGATATTAGACTGGAACCATCTTTACAGCAATTTTTTTAAACTACAATTGAAAAACTAAGCAATTTATTACAAGGCGCTATACCAGATCCATGGTTTATTTTATTTTGTTTTATTTTTATTTTTGCTCACACCAAAATAATTCAGCAATCAAATTCTTGGGCTCAAGCAATTCTCTTGCCTCAGCCTCCCAAGTTGCTGGGACTATCGGCACATGTCACAATGCCCAGCTATTTTAAGAGATGAGGTCTTGCTTTTGCATAGGCTGGTCTCGAACCTGTGAGCTCAGACAATTCACTGGCCTCAGACTCCCAGAGTGCTGGGATTACAGGTGTGAGCCACCACACCTGGCTCAGATCCATGGTTCTTTATGCTGAGTTAATTCAGAACAAGATCACATAGACCACTAAACAAACATTGATAATGAAAGCTGACAGTCTTCAGATACACATAAAATGTCTAGGGACTACAGATAATTAACGTTTTAAAATTTTAAAAAATCAAGAAGCCAGGGACTACATCTGAAAAATGCTTCTGTTGTTCAATAGATATTTCAGTTTCATTCTGAGTTCTGCTGTAAAAGAAAGCACCTCCCACAATACTCTGCATCATTTCTACCACTACTCGTTTCCTTCTCAACACCTTCACTATGATGAATTATGAGCAATATGACAGAAAAGGAAACAAGATTTTAATATTGGCTGCCTCAGTGTTTAACTTCATTTTAGAACACATGTCACACTGTCTCTTTAAATCAGTTTCGTGCAAGAAGTAATGTCCAGGCTCTGCGCCTGTGGTTCAACGGGCCACTGGCAGGGTTCGAATCTAGCCCCCAGGCCCGCCAAACAACAATGGCAGCTGCAACTAAAAAATGGCTGGGCATTGTGGCGGGCGCCTGTAGTCCCAGCTACTTGGGAGGTGGAGGCAAGAGACTCACTTAAGCCCAGGAATTGGAGGTTGCTGTGAGCTGGGATGCCATAGCACTCTACTCAGGGTGACTTGAGGCTCTGTCTCAAAAAAAAAAAAAAAAAGAAGTAATATCCAGGTCAGCTCTTGAGATGGAGCAGAGCCTCAGCCTTATAGAACCTTGAATCCAGGTACTGGCATGACTTCAAGAGTAGTTAGGCTTTCTTGTCCTCCCCAACAGAAAAATGAGACTTAAGTTCCACCATGAGAACTAATACCAAAGAGTGAAAGGAACTAAAGATCAATTCAGGTTTCAAGAAAGCTGCTAAAGGTAAATAAGGAAACAATATTACTCATTTTTTGATTATTAAAAAAAAACGCCACCACTACTAACTTATGGGTATTTTTGCCATGAACAAAAAAATAACCTGCTGTACTGTGGCCATCACCACAAAGACTTTATTAAGTAAGGTGTGATATGTACTAGAATTATTGAGTCTTAGAACTTATAAAATTTAGCCATTCCTCTGCCATGTTTATGATATTACTGTTTACCTAACATTTCTCCTAAAAGCTTAAAAAAAAAAAAACACCCACACCATATCTACTGTGAAATAAAAAATATGGAAGTTCATTGTTTTGGACTA
Organism: Arctocebus calabarensis; assembly: GCA_963573935.1. Taxonomy (NCBI): domain Eukaryota; kingdom Metazoa; phylum Chordata; class Mammalia; order Primates; family Lorisidae; genus Arctocebus; species Arctocebus calabarensis. The sequence goes on along the minus strand of CAUYON010064221.1, from coordinate 38,749 downwards.
AGTTCCTGCGCTAGGCCACAACAGACTAGACTAAAAATCAAAATGGGGTGTCCCATGCTAAAGTTCTACATCCCCAAACAATTTATCTGACCTTCACTGACCTGAGAAACCAGAAGAGGTAACAGCCAATTTCCCTAACAGATCAGCTTAAATCTTCAATCATGATGATAATGAAGTTGCTCCTGCCTTAATCCCTGCACAAAAAAGGCAGCCTGAGGTAACTTGACGTTACCAATCAGTTAGTTTTCTATTGTTCTGTCTCCTATTTCCTGCCTTATAAAGAAAGTAGCTTTGAACGGACTAATGCACTCTTTGTTATTTGCTTCTGCTTTCTTCAGCCCTTCCTTCAGTAAAGCCAACTCCCTCTCTCAACTCATGGGATATTGCCCAATTCTAGAATAGCAAATAATGCCAATTGAGATCTGCAATCTAAATTTGTTGTTATTTTGTCCTCTGACACGACTTTAGAAACATCCTAAGCACCATCTATGTAGTTATAGGTATGATATGCTAATTATGTTTTCAATAATACTTAAAAAAATAGAACTCATAAGGAAAACTATTTATAATGTATCACCAAAAATCATCTCACACACCATCAGGTGTACAAAAAGCACACTTAAATGTTCATTTCAGCAGCATACACATTAAAGTGTAACCAAAGCCACACTTTGGGAAAGTGATTCAGTTGTAAATCCTTTATGTCATAATTAAGAAAACAGACTCAAAGAGATGTGACCTTTGCAAGTACACACAGCAACTGGTGACAGAGTTTAGCCTAAACTCATGGATTTAGTCCAGTGGTGGTCCCACTACAGTGGATTATCCAGAAGGCTGAACTACAGGAAGAATTAGAGATCCAGACTCAGAGGAGTGCACTAACAAATGACTCTTTTAAGCAGTCAGTAAGCCCTTTGCCTGTAGATCTGTGGTTTTTTTACTTTCCCTGAGAAACAACACACAGAACTTGCCACTGACTCTCTCAAACCTTATCTGGACTGGCTAAAATAAAGCTGTTTCCTTCCCAAAGCCTCATGTGGTTTTGCCCAATTCCTTGACCCTCAAAGCATACAGTCAAAAATTAAAATGTCTCCTGGATCAGTTTCCCAGGGGGTTTTTTTGTTTGATTTTTGAGACAGAGTCTCACTTGTCACCCTCAGTTAGAGTGCCGTCGCATCACAGCTTACAGCAACCTCAAACTCTTGGGCTTAAGCCAGTGCTGAGCCAGTTTCCTAGTTTTTGATCCAACAGTATTCTAGCTCCTGTCCTCATTGCTAGGCTCAAACAGGTTCTATAGGGTTTCAAGAGGAAAATTTTCCATCTCTGGGTTTTAGGCCAGCTTTGGAAACAGGCTGGAAGTTTCCATTACAGAGTTACTCATGTACTTCCCAGATACCCAGAAGGTAGGTCTTATTTTCAAATGACAGATAACTTGTATCAACTGTGTGCCTAGCAATGGGACTACAAAGTCCCATAAATTGACTATTAAGAGGAGGTAAAATGATATGCATAGTTCCTGGTCCTTGGGAGTTGCCAATCCAGGTCGGCTTAGCTATGAATGCCATGTAGCTAGTATGTAGTGCTAATGTTATTAACTGTTTATTTATATTGCAGGAATTGTGCCTTGTCCTTCAAAAGCACTGTCTTATTGAATCCTCCCACATGCTTCTGTCATTATCCTCGCTCTATACGTAGTATGTGGGAGAAAGGCATAGAGATAAGTGGCTCGCTCAGCCAAGGTCAAGTTGCAAGTGGGTGGTAAAGTTCAGATTCAAACCCAGACTGTCTAGAGCAGGGGTCCTCAAACTATGGTCCGCGGGCCACATGCAGCCCGCCATGGACATTTATCCGGCCCACTGGGCGTTTTGCCCCAGTGCCTGTCCTGCTTAGCAGCGGACTAGTCCCGGGCTGCAGTGCGCATATGTGGAATGTACTCCACTCTCGGACTCCCCTCCTGTCTCTCGGGTGAGACTGAGACTCTTGATCTGAGGAGTCACAAGCTTGCCTGTGCAGAGCCTGCTGCTGCCTGAGGACCGAGGTAAGAACAAGTTAGGATTTATTTTTTTTGAAGTTAGGAGGTCTATTTTTTCTTTTTATTTTGCAGTTAGTAAGGCCTTTTTTGTGGGTGGGTATTTTTCCTGAAATTAGGTTTTTTTTTTTTTTTTGGGCAGAAGGGGTGCCTTTTTTTAAAAATTATAAATATTGTCTTTGTATTTGTTCCCCCCCCTTTTTTTTTTCAGTTTTTGGCCAAGGCTGGGTTTGAACTCACCACCTCTGGTATATGGGGCTGGTGCCCTACTCCTTTGAGATACAGGTGCCGCCCCGTTTTGCTTTTTTTACTTCAAAATAAGATATGTGCAGTGTGCATAGGAATTTGCTCATAGTTTTTTTTTTTTTTTAGACAGAACCTGAAGCTGTCACTCTGGATAGAGTGCTGTGGCATCACAGCTCACAGCAACCTCCAATTCCTGGGCTCAAGTGAGTCTCCTGCCTCTACCTCCCAAGTAGCTGGGACTACAGGCGCCTGCAACAACACCCGGCCATGTTTTGGTTGCAGCCGTCATTGTTGTTTGGCGGGCCCCGGCTGGATTCGAACCTGCCAGCTCAGGTGTACGTGGCTGGCACCTTAGCCCGTTGAGCCATAGGCACCGAGCCATAGTTTTGTTTTGTTTTGTTTTTTTAAACTATAGTCCGGCCCTCAAACGGTCTGAGGGACAGTGAACTGGCCCCCTGTTTAAAAAGTTTGAGGATCCCTGGTCTAGAGCCTAGAGCCTATACTATTAACCAATGCACTATGAATATACAAACTTTTCTAAAAGTCACTAAAAGATAACATGAAATCTATATATTTGACTTCTTACAAACTGAACTTGTTTCTTGTGTTAGGAGAGCTGTTTACACCTGTGTAGTTCAAGAATATTGCACATTCTTTTTAGTCACTTGTATAAAACACCAAATAAAGCAATAGAGGCAAAAAAAAGAATATTGTACATTCTGAGAATGGCATTTCATATTGATTGAGGAAGGCATTTGTTCCTTAGAATCTGAAGCTATTCAATTTGCAGTATCTGGATGTCAAGAAACACCCAATATTATCTATTAAATTAATCAACCTTTGGTATCCTTATTCCATTACTAATCATAGGACACAAAACTGGAGCACTATTATGGTGTAAGAAAAATATATTTGGTCATAGTCCCAGATTCCTGCCAAAGGCCTAAAACCCACGGAATTTCCCGACTGGGTGTCTTTTGTTACCCAGGAAGAGACCCTTTGGACCGCATCAGAGTTTATGCTAACTAGGTGATTTCAGGGTTGGCCTTTCAAGTGAAGGGCCAATCCATAAAGACCAGAACAAGATTAGAGGTTAAAGCCCTACATTCTGTGCTCTGGAGAGGGAGAGCTGGCTAGAGACAAGAGTTCAATCACCAACAGCCAGTGACTATGCTTACAGAAGAAAATCTCACTTAAAACTCTGAAATAATCAGGCTAGGAAAGCTTCCAGGTTGATGAAACACCCATGATCTGGAAGGAAGAATGGCACATCCAGAAAGGGCATGGACACTCTGTGTCCCTCAATTCATTCCTTGCCCTATCCATCTCTTCCATTTGCCTGTTTCTCAGTTACAACCTTTACAACAAAACTATAATCTTACATACCTTGCTTTCTTGAATTTTATGAATCATGCCAGCAAACTATCAAACCTGGCACAGCAAGGTAGAGGTTGGGGAAGTATCATGGGAACCCCCATATTTGTAGTTGGCTGGACTTGAGAATACCCAAGACCTGCAGGTGGCATCTGAAGTAGGACAATCTTGTGGGACTGAGTCATTAACATGTGCAGGTCTGTGCTAACTCCAGACAGTATCAGAACTAAATTGCTAGACATTCAGTTGCTGCCCAAGAATTGTTGGAACCATATAATTAATAATCACAGAAAAAGAGGCCGACATTAAATTCAACTACACTGATGCTTAGAAGCCACTTTCCTGCCTGATACAATCATTAAATCCACTCCTGTCACCAATTCAGAGCACTGCTTGCCATTTACAGCACTAGTAGGAATCAGGTCCTATGGACAGATCCACAAGTAACTGGTAGAATAAAAAAAATTTTTTATAAGAAGACAGAATGAAGAACTAATTTGAACTGCTAAATCAAACATGATATAAATATATGAAATCAAGAATTATTTGAGGCTCGGCGCCTGTGGCTCAAAGGGCTAAGGCACCACCCACGTACACCTGAGCTGGCGGGTTCGAATCCAGCCCAGGCCCACCAAACAATGGTAGCTGCAACCAAAAAATGGCCGGGTGTTGTGGCAGGCGCCTAGAGTCCCAGCTACTTGGCAGGTGGAGGCAAGACTCACTTGAGCCCAGGAATTGGAGGTTGCTGTGAGCTGTGATGCCACAGCACTCTACCCAGGATGACAGCTTGAGGCTCTGTCTCAAAAAAAAAAAAAAAAGAATTATTGGAATAGATTTACCTGAGATTTAGTTCACATTTTCATAGTTCCTGTAATTACCTCAATACTTGACATTTAACTGTTCCCTCTGAATAGCAGACAATGAATGGCAAGAGCCACCACCTAGTATTCTCATTATGTATCCCAACCCCAACACATTTCTACCCCTCTTGTTTATCAACTTCTGATTTACCAAAATAGTCGTAAGAGATATCAAAAAAGCCAGCACTCCACAAGCAGTCCACCATCACTGACTAGAAAATCCTGAAGACCAATCTGCTCAAACCAGCAGCTGAGTTCCAGCACTCATCCTTTCTTGGCAGACACAATTTCTAGTTGGAGAACTTGAGTCAGAACCCCCTGTCAGGGCCACTGCGCTCACTCTGCTCAACTCTGCAGGTTTTTGTACCCTTCCTTGTGAGCAGTGTTCTTTGGAGCTAGACAATTTTGTGGGCCAGTTCCTTGCCTACCCACTGGTCTCCCAGAAAACTCTACTTGTTAGCATTTTCTACCCTTTCCCAGCTGAACCACTGATGCGCATTATTTCTCTTCCCCTTCTACACCCAGTCCACAATACAACAGCACCACCACCACCCCTACCCTCCCAAAGGCCTATTCCCCCCCCCCACATACTCTTGCCCACACCTGAACTACCTACCTAATGCCTCTGGAAAAGTCTTTAGACTTTTCGTAAAAGGTTAGGAGATCCCCAAGCAGAATTCTCCTTACCATGGGTATGAACTAAAACCAACTCTTTTGAGCAAATGACTAATTATTTCAAAGAAAAACTAATTTTTCTTTTTTTTTTTTTTTTTGTAGAGACAGAGTCTTACTTTGTCGCCCTCCCAGTAGAGTGCTGTGGCATCACAGTTCACAGCAACCCCCAACTCCTGGGCTTAGGTGATTCTTTTGCCTCAGCTTTCCCAGTAACTGGGACTACAGGCCCCCGCCACAACACCCAGCTACTTTGGGTTGTTGCAATTTGGCCAGGGCCAGGTTTGAACCCACCACCCTCAGGGGGCCGGCACCCTATCCACTGAGTCACAGGTGCCGCCCATTTAGGAATTTTTTAATTTTTATTTTTTGTAGTTTTTGGCGGGGGCCAGGTTTGAACCCACCACCTCTGGTGCATGGGACCAGCGCCCTACTCCTTTGAGCCACAGACTGCCCTTAATTTTTCTTTCTTTGAGACAGAGAGTCTCACTATGTTGCCCTCAGTAGAATGATATAGTGTCACAGCTCACAGCAACCTCACACTCTTGGGCTTGAGTGATTCTCTTGTCTCAGCCTCCCAACTAGCTGGGACTACAGGCGCCCACCACAACCCCAGAGTATTGTTTGGTTGCAGTTGTCATTGTTGTTTATGAGGCCTAGGCCGGGTTCAAACCCTCCAGCCTCGGGGTATGTGGCTGATACCCTACTCACTGAGCTACGGGTGCCAAGCCAAGAAAAAATATTTTTCTAAGAGAAAAATTGCACTTAAAAAATTCTTTTTTTTTTTTTTTTTTTTTTTTTTAAATTTTGCAGGGTTTTGGGGGTTTTTTTTGGCCAGGGCTGGGTTTGAACCCGCCACTTCAGGCATATGGGGCCCGGCGCCCTCCTCCTTTGAGTCACAGGCACCGCCCCCATGAAAACATTCTTAAAAGTGGATACAGACCTGGGTGAAGCACTCAACTACAACTTGAACTACCTAAGAAAACACAAACAATGTTTGATTTTTTTTTTGAGGTGAAATTTAAGTTTTCGTGTTAGTATTATTATACCTATCTTGAGTGTCTTGCTTGTACTGTATCACATCATACCTTTGTTTAATTCTTGATAAACTGTTCACTTGTTAAAAAAAGAAAAGAAAAAGAAAACACAAACAATGTAACCTAATCATTTGTACCCTTGTATTAATCTGGAAAAAAAAAAGACACAGAGCATTCACTAGAATGCTCCTCACTCTCAAATTCTACTTACTAAGAAGAAAATGTCAACACTACAGGGAAAAGTAAGTCCTTAGAGGGCCTGAGACTTCCAGCATGTCCCTGATCCTGCCTCCTAGGACCCACTCTACTAGAGTCCCAGCACCTTCACTGTACTCCTCACCTCCCTCTCCTGTTTAAACAGCACCCACTACATAGTTACCAACAAGATAGAAAGCAAGCATTTAAATCAAAGCAAATTTACTTTGATTAAACAGACATTTAAAAAAAATAAGGGATGTGTATGCACTGTGGTATTTCCACCGAGGCACTTGAAAACTTTTCTGTCATTTGGTTCACCTGAATTTTTCTGTTCAGATTCTGGGAATCTGATTTCTGGGAAAAGGAAGTATATAGTTCAGCATTTTATAAAGATGTTCTCTAAAGTATGTGATCACTTTCAGAAATATTCTGAGGGAAAACAAGCCAGCTCTCCTAAGTATCTACAACCTCTTCTAAACTAAGGAGCTTCCCATCCCACTACCCATTAATAATTCTACCTCAGATATGCTTCATTTCAAGGAGTCTTCTCTGAAATACTAATAGCTTATGACAAAATGTCTGAGTAGAGAACCCAAGAATAGAGAAGACAAAGCACCAAGGATTCAGTTAAACACAAACTCTACCAAGTGCCTACACTAACTTGTTTGAAAGAGGCAGTGTAACTAAGAGAACAATAAGTGCAAAGAACACTTGATTGTAGTATGGCAGCTGCCTGAACCTTATTCTGTAACTTTAAGCAAATTTACTTAGCTTCCTGGATCTGTGTTCCCATTAAAATCACAGCTTTTCAACCTGCTTTCAGCCTCACATTTTCTTTAACTGGAATCTTACAGGGAAACCCAATATAACACAACATTACAGTAACTTCTCATAGAGGGAAGCAATAGGTGAAATGGAAGAAAAATAGCAAAATCTTCTCATCTCTGCCACAGTATACTCCAGCAATGGCCTCTGAGAGAGCTCCTCAAAGCTCAGCTTGTAAAAAACATCACACCAGATATTCTAAGGTTCTGCAAGGGTCTGACATTTTCTTGCTTCTTCCTAAATGGGAAGAAGAGGAAATTAACTACTTTCAATAAAAATGTAAAGACTTGAGACTTGTTCAGAATCCAAATCACAGGACATACACCACCACACTTTAGGCAAACTGCATGAAGTGCAAACCCCTCATGAATAAAAGAAAGCTCAAAGTATAACAGAACTCTTTTGCTTGACTGTGTGTGTGTGGACGCAACCTGCTACTATACTAAATAAGGGGACATGTACTGACAGGCACAGTGAGAGGCAGTGATTACGAGATGCTAGATACTCTAAAAATGAAAAATCTCACACTTGCAGTAGTACTGAGAACGTTGATCAGTCATCAGATCTGGGCTGAATCTATAGGCTTCAGTGGTACAACTATTTCCAATCATGAAGTCCTGAGGTTGTGCCCTCAGCAAAGCAAAACAGAATTGGAACACAGATGATGCTGCAATTCAGCCACAAACCCAACACAGCACAGCTCAGAGGACACTTTTGAGCAAGGCAAAGCAGGCAGGAAAAGTCACTAACATGTCTGTCTTTGCTTACAATCAAGTTGGCATCTAGGCACTGGGCAAAGGTGACTTATTGTACCACAACAAGGTCTAATCACCACCTCAAGACTGATTTTCTGAGCTTTCCTATTCTGATGTATAGTATTCAAAGGTCTCCTATGCACACATCTTAAATGAAATGGTTTGGCATTTCTCCCTGCCACTTCTTCCTTTCAGCATTAATCAGCATTCCTTCAGAGAATTAAGTTTGAGCCACTTCCAACCTTTTCTCTCATTATTTCAGTGCAGCTGGCCCTTTGCATGGGCAGATTCATTCAAGCACAGATCAAAACATTCAGGAAAAGGCCGGGCATGGTGGCTAGCACCTGTAATCCCAGCACTTGGGAGCCCAAGGCGGGAGGATGGCCTGAGCTCAGCTAGAGCAAGAGACCTTGTCTCTAAAAAAGCCATGCATTGTGGTAGATACCTGCAGTCCCAGATACTTGGAAGGCTGAGGCAAGAGAATCGCTTGAGTCCAGGAGTTTGAGGTTGCTGTGAGCCGTGATGCCACAGCCTCTACTGAAGAGTGACAAAGTGAGGCTCTGCCTCAAAAATTAAAAAAAATCAGGAAAAATAGTAAATTAAAAATATTCTAAAAAAAAGAAAAAAATATATTCTAGGGCAGCTCCTGTGGCTCAAAGGAATAGGGCGCTGGCCCCATATGCTGGAGGTTGTGGGTTCAAACCCAGTCCCAGCCAGAAACTTCCAAAAAAAAAAAAAAAAAAAAGCAAAAGAAAAAACTCTAAAAAATAATGTAAATTTTTGAGAATACAGTGTAACAACTATTTTAAAATGTACATTGTATTAGGTCCTAAAGGTAACCTAGAATTCTTTTTTCTTTTTGAGACAGAGCCTCAAGCTGTCACCATGGGTAGAGTGCTATGGCATCACAGTTCACAGCAACCTCCAATTCCTGGGCTTAAGCGATTCTCTTGCCTCAGCCTCCCAAGTAGCTGGGACTACAGGCACCCGCCACAACGCCCAGCTATGTTTTTTTTTGGGGGGGGGGGGTTGTAGTTTTCATTGTTGTTTGGCAGGCTGGGGCTGGATTTGAACCTGCCAACTCTGGTGTATGTGGCTGGCGCCTTAGCCACTTGAGCTACAGGCGCCAAGCCAAGAAATTCTTGACAGTATATGAGAGAATACTTATATGTGTGTGTGTGTCATATGCAAATACTACATCATTATATTTATTTAATCAATTTTTTAGAGACGGGGTCTCACTATGTTGCTCAGGTTGACCTCAAACACCTAAGCTCAAGCAATCCTCCTGCCTTAGCCTCCTAAGTAGCTCGGACTACAGGTGCATGCCATGACACTCAGCACATTAAGCCATTTTATACATGTATAAAGGGCTTGAGTATTGTGAATTTTGGTATCCACAAGGATCCAGGAGCCAATACCCTAGGATACCAAAGGGATTTAAATTGACATATTAAACTCTAGTTTGTGATTACTCTCTAATTAAATAGTCAAGTGCTATGGTAATCTCCTTATCCCTCCCTAGAGAAAGAGTATTCTCCATCACCTAGAAAAACAGACACAAAAACTAGTGAAATTAGGTTTCTTTTTTCTTTTCTTTTCTTTTTGAAACAGAGTCTCTCTTTGTCACCCTGTCAGAGCTCACAGCAACCTCAAACTCTTGGCACAAGCAATTCTCTTGCCTCAGCTTCCCCAGTAGCTGGAACTACAGGTGCCTATCATAATGCCTTGCTATTTTTTAGAGATGAGGTCTCGTTCTTACTCAGGCTGGTCTTGAACTTTTAAGCTCATGCAATCCACCTGCCTCAGCCTCCCAGAATGCTGGGATTATAGGTGTGCACCACCATGCCCAGCTGAAACTAAATTAGAATTGAGGGACACTAACTCAAACCTAATCTGAACACTACTCCAACATTTAAGGAGAACTGATATCACTGGTATCAATACCTATAAACACACACAGAGGTTAACTAAATTATCAAGAGCTGGGGAAATGGGAGTTACCACATAATTACTATTGTTTCAATCTAAGTTACCACTTCTGTACCTTAGGACAACTGGCAGCAGGTGTACAATTAGCTCTCCTTAACTGCAGCACATACCGAAGGTCCTTGACTTCTTCAAGTACCGATATAACCATTCTGTGTTTCACTTTCAGTTTAGTATTAAACAATTATGTCAGATACTCAACACTTTATTATAAAGTTTTTATTTGTCCAACTGTAGGCTAATGTTCTGGGCATGTTTAAAGTAGGTTGGACTATGACAACTAGTAGCTTAGGTGTATTAAATGCATTTTTCCACTCACAGTACCTTCAAGTTACGAGTTATAGGGGACCCTGACCCACTATAAGTACAGGACCATCTGCATATCAAAACAGTAGCAAAATCTCATGGGGCGAGATGGCTGGCGCCTGTAGTCCCAGCTACTCAGGAGGCTGAGGCAAGAGAATCAACAGCCCAGGAGTTGGAAGTTGCTGTGAGCTCTGTGACACCACGGCACTCTACTGAGGGTGGTAAAGTGAGACTCCATCTCTTAAAAAAATAAAAAATAAAAAATATATAGCAAAATCACATTAACTTTAAGTCATTTAATACAATGCAAAACCACTTACCCACAACTCCAATAGCAAGTGGCATCAACTGGCTTTCTGGGTTGCCCACCTTTCAGAAGAGTTTGTCTAAAAGCTCACAAAGTTTGAGAAATAAATCCACTTGTATTCTAAATTAAAAGGCCAGCTCAGCTCCAAGAATTCAATTCACTTAAATTTGCAGATTCTTTCCCCAAATACAATTAGTGGCCAACGTAGGTGTCAATGGCTTCTCTCTGTGTTCAAGTCCCCTCCTACCCATCCACCCCCTTTCAAAAATTAGAAAAGACCCATCAGTCTCCAAACTGGCTGATATTTCAGCCTACAGGGTATTTCCATACTGGAGTTATAATAAACCATTGAAATGAAGATGAATAGTGCACATCTTAAAAATCCACCAGATAGAGAGCATTTTATGGCCAGCATTAGCATACAAAGTTAAGTCCAAAATCTTTAACCCAGGTCAAAAACAAATACACATACACACACATATACATATACATAGACATACCCCCAAAAATGTACACACATTTTAAGAAAGGAGAACACTATATTAAAATTATAACAATATGATAATGAAAGATAAATACGAGTCATGTTGAGCACCTCTTGTAATTGCAGAAGGCAAAAATGACTTAAGTACTACAAATTTAATACAATGTTTCCTTTCTTAAAATGTGTATACAGGATGGTGCCTGTGACTCACTGGGTAGGGCTCTGGCCCCATATACTGAGGGTGGCAGGTTCAAGCCCAGCCCTGGCCAAACTGCAACAAAAAAATAGCCAGATGTTGTGGTGGGCACCTGTAGTCCAGCTACTTTGGAGGCTGAGGCAAGAGAATTGCCTAAGCCCAGGAGATGGTGGTTGCTGTGAAGCCACGGCACTCTACCAAGGGTGATAAAATGAGAGTCTGTCTCTAAAAGAAAAAAAAAAAATTGTATATAATTTTTTGGCACCCTGTGTGTGTGTGTGTGTGTGTGTGTGTGTGTGTGTATACATATATAAAAATACATGCTGTTATCTCATCCTTATCAGTTCTCCGTTCCATTGAGATAAACTCCTAAGTATGAAGGTGGAGTCTATTCTTTGCCTGTTCCTAGCTGTTCACTTTAGTTTTTTGCTTTCTAACTAAAAGACTTTTTGTTTGCAGTCAAGTCAGAATTCAGTAATTCAGGATCTGCTCCCTCCCCTTCATTACTCCAGGACTGCCCAGAAAACTCTATTCAAGTTGATTTTTAACAACCCATCTACAGGTGCTACTAGAATTTTAAAGCCTAAAACAGGTAACAAGTCCTCAATTTCTGATTCATTTTTCCCAAACACTAAAAGGTTTTATTTGGCATTTCTAATCCTGAGTTTACAGAGAATAGCCCTAGCACATTTAAGTCTCTCAACTGCCTGGCTCAAAGAGCCAATTCACTCAAAGAACACACTAGTCACTGTTGTGGGGTTCCAAAGAAGAAAAAAGCATATTCTTTCTGTGTCAGCCCACTGAAGGATAGCTCAAGAGGGTCAATTCAAGGAGGATTCTTGACTGGGCAGTTCAAGTGGACAATCTGGTCAAGGTGAGGCTGAAAAGCAGCAGAATATTAGAGATGAATGCCCCCAATAGAAGGCAAAAAGTAGGTTACATCCCTTGGTTATAGGCCAGCCCAAAGATGCCAACATAGTGGAATGGAGCTCCACAATGATCATTTATCTAATGTAATCCACTGAGTGAACTTGTAACACCGACCTACACTCAGCTAAGTGTTACTTAGTCATGAGGAGGACAAGACAAGAGTGGAACTATTGCAAAAGAAACTCTGCCTCCCTATAATGAACAACTTGAAACTTAGATCCTGATGGTCATCTTTGTAGACTGACAGGAGCATATTATTAACACTTGCCCAATCCTCCACCCTTAAATTCATGTAGAGCTGGAAGCAAAGGAGGATTCATACTAGAACACAGAGGGCTTATGCAATTTTATTTATTTTATTTTTATTATTTTTTTTTTGAGACAGAGCCTCAAGCCGTCACTCTGGATAGAGTGCCGTGGCGTCACAGCTCACAGCAACCTCCAGTTCCTGGGCTCAAGCGAGTCTCCTGCCTCTGCCTCCCAAGTAACTGGGATTACAGGCACCCACCACAATGCCTGGCCATTTTTTGGTTGCAGCCGTCATTGTTGTCTGGCGGGCCCGGGCTGGATTTGAACCCGCCAGCTCAGGTGTACGTGGCTGGGGCCTTAGCCCGTTGAGCCACAGGCGCCAAGCCGACTTATGCAATTTTAAATAGCAGCATATAATAAGAAAAAATATTTTAAGGAAAAAGGTGTGCCCTCAAATGAACATCTTGCTGAAGTTTGAACACATAACGTGAGCTCTATTTGCCAGAAAAGACCCAGGTGATCACTGCTTACTCCTCTCCCAGTCTCAACAGGGTGACTTGTTTTTACTACAACAGTCTAACAGTACCTGCAAAGACAGAAAGAAGTAAGACCCTAGGAAAGGCAATAGAATAAAAAAAAAGCAGCACTTTCTACTTCCTTCTCCTTTGGCTCTTATTTTGCCTATCTATTCTGAAGCCTACTTCCACCTCTATGACCTTGTTTCTTTAGCCCATGCCCTCTTCACCCTATCCCTTTCTTCCCAGTCCCTAGAATTTGCTAAACTTATTCCAGCCAGTTTCTATACTACCTGTTCACTGAACCTGAAAGGCTCCTCCCCTTATCTTTGCCCGGCTAGGTCCTTTTTATTTACAATTCAACTTAAGTGTCACCTCCTGGGAAAAATCTTCCTTGACTGCATCACGCTTTCTATCAGATCACTCTTATTTTTTTCAGAATCTAACCAAAATCTAACTTACTTGCTTATTTATTATCTGCCTCTGTTCCCACTCCCAACTCCAATGTAAGCTCCCCAGGGGATAGACCTTTTGCTTGTGTCATCTTTGTACACCTACTGCCTGAAACTGGCTGGCACTTAGTAGCCAGTTTTGTTCAATGGCAAACTTGGTTCCAAATCAACTGAGAACAGTAGTCATTCCTTTGTTGTATTTCTGTGAAACATTTAAACATACCGTTACTTGTACAATCAAGTTTTATCAGGCCTAAAAACCCTAATAAGTAGGGTGGGACTCTCTTGCCAGCATCAGAACACCCATTATGATAATTCAAGCAACATGCATAGTAAGCTTACTTACAGAGGACAGGATTTATGGGCACTCCCTATCAAAGGACCCCTAAAATTTAGGCACTGTCTCTAAAGATCTTCAGAAAATAGTTTCAGATTCACAAAGCATTTCCAAAGAATTTATCAACACCAAAACAAAACTCATTACATTTCATCCTGACATCCGTATGAAAGCCTAGAGGAGTGCTACTTGGTGAATTATTTTAAGCCAAACGGCATATCAACAAAGACTTTCTTTCTTACATTCTTTGCTTCCTCAATTTTTCTCACACCCTTTATTGGTTTGTATTTTTTGTATTCTTCTTTAAAACAAACTAAACAGATCACACTGTGTCATTTAAGACCACCTATACACAAATAATCATCTAAATAAGATGAAAATAAGCACAAGCTAAATGTGTCACTAAAGATTTGTGTGCCACACACAAACGGAGAAAAAGATAAAAGAGCCCTTGTCCAATTGCAGAAACAAAAAAGTAATATGGGGTTTTCTGTTCTCTGAAGTGCATCATGAAGAGTGGGTGGAGAGAAACACAGAAATCCAGAATTAGCCTAGCATCAAATCATTTTGGTAAAAGTTGACAACATGTAAATTCCTCACACATAAAGTATTTAGAGCAAGAGACCTTGTTGACTCCTTGGCTATGATGCCATTTAGGATTCCTTGCAAGGGCTTAAGAATTCCAATATTCATAAAAGAAAATGCTCATTATAATTGGGAGTTACCAGGCATTGAGAGGTACTCCGATGTGACAGCCTGTAACTGAAGTATTTCAAAGCATGCAGCTAAGATCTGGGATGGAGACTGAACACCAAATTCAAGAGAGATAACCAAGGTACTAAGTACCATAAAGGAAGGGGGGGGGCAGGACTGCCACTCAGTCACAGAGAATTAAAGTGGAAATGAGGGATGTGTATGGGGGAGGATGAGGGATGAGGAGTGGGAAAAACAATACATTTGTCACCCCGTCCCACTTCCTATACAGGATACAGGCAAAGCCTCCAGCCTCATTACCTCAGGCACAGATGGTTATCGTTTATAGCGAAGGTGCACAGAAAGGCCTTCAGGTCTGAGACCCTTAATTCCAGGGCTGTTAATGATTAAAGAGAAGGATGGGGGTGGGGAGGGAAATGAGGGCGGATTCACCCACCACCTCCCCCTGGGGCTCCTACCTCGCAGCGCTTACCCAGGACATTGGACCAGATTCTGCACCCCCTCCAGGGCAGCTCCGCCCCCAGATCCCCGGGCCCCGGGTTGAGGAGTGCTGGCAGTGGGGAGGCAAGGGACAGCAGGTAAGTTTTCAGAGCCCTGCGGCTAACACGCCACAGGCTCCCCTCACAGCTGCTGCTTCCAGAGGGACCAGTCCAGACAAGGCTTTGATTCCCACTCCTCCCCTTCCACCTCCACTTTCTCAAAGGTACCCAACGCCCGCCCCTTCATCTCTCAGTGCCCCCCTTTTCCTCAACTTCCCCCCCCCCAAACTCACAGCTGCTCCAGAGGTTCCTCCAGTCAAACCCTTTCTGGAAACGACGGCGGCCCGGCGGGTCCAAACCACCTACCATCTCCGCTCGCGTTTCCAGGCTCCCTACCCCCGCCGCCGCCGCCTCTTCCACCACTGCCACCGCCTCCTCTTCATCTGCGGCCCACCGGCGGCGGCCGCCCCAAAGCCCCGCCCCCTCATCGCCTCCTGCATCATCACTTCCGGTAACCCCGCCGGCCGCCAGCTCCAGGAGAGAGAATGGGAGAGGGGCGGGGAAGGGAAGAAAACGAGTCGAAGATTGCGTCATGACGTACGCAAAGACGTACGAAGCCGTCGCCAAGTAAGGGCAAAGACCTAGCAACAGGGAGAGCAGGGTAGAAGGGGCTAGGCTGGACCATTTTTTTTAACTGGCATAGAGGGAAGAGGATAACGAAAGGATAAAAGAAAAATAGAGAGAAGATGAAGTTGTCTCTATTGTTGGATGCGGAAGAGAAGGGGTAGAGTTTGAGGTTTAGGGAGGCTTGAGACTACCCCTGACCTGGAACTAGTGCTCCCACAAGGGCGGGCGCGGTGGTTCGGTCCGGCCTGGCCTACCGGACCAGCCACTGCTCGGTCGGCCACCGCTCAGCTAGGCTCCTGGCGCCGCCCTCTCTCAGCCCGCCCGGGGCTGCGGCGCTTCTGTGGGTGGGGGAAGGTAGGACTGACGCAGAGTGAGTGTAGGGGATGGAGACGCTGACTCCTGGCGCGGGACACTGGGGGGGAAGGGGTCGCTTCTTCTAGGGCAGGGAGAGGGTGGGGGGTGGTGTGCGGCGTTGCTAGGAGACGCGCTTGTGTGACCCCAGCCTCGCGAGTACACCTCGGTGTCATCGCCTCGGGAACCTGCCTCAAGGAAGTGCCCAGGAAAGGGAGGCCTGGTTTGGGGACGTAGAGAGGCCTTTTGGAGGCCCTTTTGAGACTTTCGTGAGTCTTTCGTTAGTCTCCTGAGTGTAAATGGGAGATGCTCGGGGCAGTTCTGGGGGCGAGAGGCATTTGGCAGAGGAAGGTCACCCAAATGAGGCATCGTACAGGACCCGAGACGTTCTAGGACAATGAAAGCCAACTTCCTAATTCCATCGATCAACAAACTGTAATAACATAGAGGCCCTGGCCCGTAACGCTTCATTTGAGTGCAGGAGAGTGTTAACAAATAAATCAATAAAGAAGATACCGGCAAGTGAGAAATGCCCCAAAGACCGGACGAAGTGATAGAAGATGGGGGGAGGGCCACTCTAAATCCGGTAAGGCTGTTTGGGGGAGCCCGCGGTTTTACAGGGATCCAAGAAAGGAGGGAAGATAGGGCAAGCGCTTTCTAGGTAGAGAAAGAAGCCAATGAGAAGGATTTTAAGGTAGGAAACCGCCAGAAGGCCACGTGGCTGAACAGAAAGAGCGAGGGCAGACTGCTTCTTAAAGAATTTGGGGAAGTGGCCAGGCCTGATCTGGCAGACAGCTTTAGCCCAAGGCATGGGTTTGCCTATTGTTTTACTAAAGTTTTAAAAAGGGGATTGACCTAACCTGATTTGCATTTTTAAAAAAATCACTCAGACTGCTGGGTAAAGAGGGTGGAAGTAGTCAGACTTGTTAGGAAACTGTTGCTGCCCCAGAGGTGAGGCAAACTGTCACGTGGAAATGGGGAGACTTAGATTTCAGAATGTATTTTGGAAATGGTTCTTGTAGGACTTGTGGGGAAATTGCATGTGCGGTGTGCGAGAGAGGGAGGAATCAAGGATGACTCTCAAATTGTTTCAGTTTGGAAAAGAATAGCATAAGTATTCTTTTGAACAAATTAAGTTTGACAAGTCTATTAATTCCAGTTAAGATATCTAGAAGTTAAATATACAAGGCAGGGAAAAATCATAATCTGAGACAGTATAACCTTTCTTTTGTTTGTTTCCCTCACATCACCTAGGATGAGGGTGTGGATAAAAAAGTAAGTCTCCTAAGCCCCTTGGGGCTCTTAACATTTGGAGATTACCCAGAGAAGGATTAGCCCAAGCAAAGGAGACTCTTAACATAGTCAAGACCTTAACGATAAAAGGAAGAGACCCTTTAATATCCTGGAATAATGGGACCCACACTCAAAAATCAGTGAGACTTTTCCACCCACTTCCAGCTCTACTCATTGAAGGCCTGGCTCAAATCTCTTCCTTCCTATCCCAGTGGGAGCATGCACAGGTGATTTATGTCCATTATAGAAACTCTTGACTTTTTTTGATAAATTATTTATCTATCTCCCCCGTGGACCATTTATCCTTTGTGTCTTCATGGCTCCTAGTACAAAACCTTTCCCATATGGTGGTTGTGGCTGGGCAGGAACACTATGTTCATAAGATATCACCTATGGAATTCAATAGCTTCTGATAAAGGAACTTTTTTCTTACTATTGCTGCCAGTGATACTACCATCATAGTCAGTGTCATAATATAGTGGAAAGGGTATCAGAAGAAGAATCAGAAGGCCTGGGTTGCAATCATGGATCTGCTTCTGACCAGCAGAGTGACCTTGGACAAGGCCCTTCTCTTTGAGTTAAAGGTTTGGCCTAGATTCGAAGTTGCAAACTGTCAAGACAGATAGTGCTTGCAAACATATTGTTCAGCTCACACAGTGATTTAAATTTTTTTTTTAAAGTTAGTTGCCAGCATTTAAAAAAATTGGACATCCAAATCCAGATTTTCCACTTCCTAACACCAGCCTTAGGTTCCTAGAGGTTCCAACAAAGGAGTCAGCTATAGCAGAAAAGCTGCTTCATCCTTTGTATGTGACTACTGCTCAGAGTTTGCTAAAGGCTTCTCCCTTCCATTACCTGGCTGGTCCCTGTGGAAGTTTGATTTGTACTTCTTGGTCTAGAGCTTTCTTGTCCATATATAGCCTCTAGCCATATGTGACTATTTAAATAAAATAAATATTCAGTTCTTCAGGCACACTAACCATATTTCTCACATCCAATAGCTACATGTGGCCAGTATTTACCCTATTGGACAGGACAGACATTTCCATAAGAGAAAGTTCTATACAGGCTCAGCGCCTTGGCTCAACAGGCTAAGGTGCCAGCCATGTACACCTGAGCTGGCGGATTCGAATCCAGCCTGGGCCAGCCAAACAACAATGAGGGCTGCAACCAAAAAATGGCCGGGCATTGTGGCGGGCGCCTGTAGTCCCAGCTACTTGGGAGGCGGAGGCAGGAGACTCGCTTGAGCCCAGGAATTGGAGGTTGCTATGAGCTGTGATGTTACAGCTCTCAATCCAGGGTGACAGCTTAAGGCTCTGTCTCAAAAAAAAAAATTCTGTACAGCAGTGGACTGGAAGAATTTTAGGGTAGTCTAGATTGTAGTCATTCCCCACACATTAAAAAGTCAAGGAACTTAGTAAGGACTTCTGTTGCCTCTGTAGATGAGAAAAGTTGTTGTTTGGGATGTTATTTGATAAGTAGAGGATACTTAGAAACTGTTCCCTGCACAGAATGCAGTTATTTATCACATAGTTGCATTGAGGGTCTGATGCTATAAAGCTCCAGTTGTATCTAACGTAGCCAAAACTCTTTGGTGAGTTTCCTGATCCAGTTCCTTAGAAAATTATCACAAAACAAGAATTTAAATTAGTATTTTATGTTCCCAGACGTCTGTACTTGATGTGAAGTGAAAGTCCCAGCTGGGGAGTTATGAATGAATGACTGGTTCATCTTTAGCTCTGGCCTTCCATTTCTAGCCCCTCCAGTGTATCTCAAACACCACCTCCTACTTCTGGTAACTGGTTTTCAACAACCCTGGCTGACCCTTGTCTTTGTCTCTTAGACTATGCTTAGAATAAGGAAACAGATACCTCCATTTCCTTTTTTTTTTTGAGACAGAGCCTCAATCTATTGCCCTGGCATCACAGCTCACAGCAACCTCCAAATCCTGGGCTCAAGCAATTCTCTTGCCTCAGCCTTCCAAGTAGCTGGGATTATAGGCGCCCGCCACAGTGCCCAGCTAATTTTTGGTTACAGCCGTCATTGTTTGGCAGGCCCGGGCTGGATTCGAACTTGCCAGCTCAGGTGTATGGCTGGCGCCTTAGCCGCCTGAGCCACAGGTACTGAGCCCCTCCATTTCTTTTGAATTGAAGGGCTCATAACCTGATTTCTATTTATGATTTGTATCCCTGAAGAGAAAAATAGCTATTTACCTATTGATTGTTAAATCTTGGTTGTAGTCACCTGATTGGAATTCCCCTCTACAAGTATAATCTTGTGTGTGCTTCAGAGCTTGAATAATAATTTAGAATGAAAAAACAAACAAACAAAAAATATATATATATATATATTTAGAATGGCTGTGCTTCATATTGTTTGGGATAGTTATTTTTAAGTCTTTAAGGCATTAATAATTTGGTTTTTCCTCATGTTCTGAAAAAATTCCTGTATTACAGGGCCCTTAGGTAAATTAAAAATATGATTTACCATCTCCTTTTGTCCCCCATCACTAACACACCATATTCTTGTCATTTTCTATGTAAAAAAAAAAATGCTGTTTCAGAGAATAGCTGTGCTATGATTAAGTTCACCACAGAAGCTTATCCTGAGATTTGCAAAACAGTATGTAGCATTACTGTACACTTCCCTTTTTGGATTCGAGTAACCAAAAACTGAATTCAGGAAATAAGTGTGTGTGTGTGTGTTGATTGATGGAGGGGAAGACTGGGGACTAGAAATGTGTGGAGCACAGTTTTAAGTTTCACTTGAAAATTATGCAATTGAAGTAAGGATAATACTATATAAATATGAGCATATGCCAAAAAGTAGGGAATATAACAGATCTAGGAGAAAAATACACTGAAGGATAAATAAGAAGTAAGAGATAAAGGAAGAAAAATAGGAAGGGAAGCCTGGTCATGTCTTTTGTGTTGGCACATGCATTATATTTCCAGTAAGAAGTGTGTGCTGTGGTCTAAAGATAAGCAGTGTCTCCAAGAGGGTTATTTATTCATACCAAAGAACAATAGCCCTTTACTATACAAGGATTATTAATGATCAGAGGGAAACAGCTTTAGGAAAATCCATTACTACCACAAAGCAATAAATTCACCAACAGGCCACACATTTCTTTTTTCTCCTCTTCAGACAAAACTTAGCACAGATAAAAGAGACCCCATTGTCCCTCCACTGTTTCCTCCTATTCAGGTAACATTTACCTTTGTTAACTGGCAGTGCTAAGTGATTTACATGGATTATTTTATTAATAATCCTTATAACTCTTTGAAAAAGGTTCTGTTGTTACTCCATTTTATATTTTAAGCCTCCTTCCTGGAGGCTCAGGAAGGTTAATAATTTGTCCGATGGGGTGAAGTCAGAATTCAGATGAGGTTTGTCCACTCAGAGCCCATATATTCATTTCATTATTTTAAATCTGCTGTTCTGGCTGTATGCTTGTAGCTCAGTGGTTAGGGTGTCAGCCACATGCTCTGGGGCTGGTGGGTTGGAACTCAGCCTGGGCCTGCTAAACAAACAAACAAAAAAATAGCTGAGTTTTGTGGTAGGTACCTGTAGTCTCAGCTACTAGGGGGCTGAGGCACTAGAATCACTTTCAGGTTGCTGTGAGCTATGACCCCTATGACACTCTACCGAGGGTGACAAAATGAAACTCTATTTCAATTTAAAAATAATAATAATAAATCTGTTTTTACAAGTGTAGAAAAACTTAGTTTTTTTGTTTTTTTTTTTTTTTGAGACAGAGTCTCACCATGTCATCCTAGGTAGAGTGCTATGACATCATAACTCACAGCAACCTCAAACTCTTGGGCTTAAGCAATTCTTGTGCCTCAGCTTCCCAAGTAGCTGAGACTACAGGCCCCCCACCACAATGCTGGGCTATTTTGTGTTGTTGTTGTAGTTGTCATTGATTTTAGCTGGCCTGAACTGGGTTCGAACCTGCTAGCCTCACTGTATGTGGTTGGTTGGCACCCTACCCACTAAGCTACAGGCACCACCAAGTGTAGGAAAACTTTAAATGTGTAAAACCAAGACAGACATTTGCTATGCTGTTATCTAAGCTAAGAAAGTCTGGGTTTTATAATTATCAAGAGCATTTCAGTTCTCTAGAGGTTTTCTAAATGACAGAAGTTTTAAATTGCAATTTTCTGGATTGGTTTAACTCTTTTATCATTGGGTATAAGGGACCTTATTCCCTAAAAGGATTATTTTTGTCTGTTTGGTTTAAAGCTCCACAGACACCTTGGAAAAAATTTCAATCCAGTGGACAAACCCTAACTTTAAAAAAACTTAAGAGTGAGGATTACATCGCAGCTGTGTATCTTAAGCTATTCTATGTGGAACTAATAAGGCCTTCCCCCCAAATAACACTGAATCTTCAGTTCTTTATCTTAACCACAATGAAAACATTGTGAGGGTTAATTAGTATTTAAGTGCTCTGGGATCTTTAGTTGGGAAACTTGGTCTAAGCACCACCATGTATATCAAGAGGATAGTAGACATTACCAGTGATGATTCTGTGATGTGTAAATTTATTCTTCTAATAAATATTTGTCATGATCCACCTATGTACCAGCCCAGGAAGGTAATGAATAACCAACTCCTCCACCACCATTTCCCTCTCCTGCAACACACACGCACAGTAGAAGAAGAAAGGTAAGTTAAACAAACTATAAGAGAGTAGGATAAATGTTACAGGAATAGCTACAGGTGCCAGGCGTGTACATAAGCAGGGGCCCTAACCCAGTCTCAGCATGAAAAAAGGCATTCTTTTTTTTTTTTTTTTTTTTTTGGTAGAGACAGAGTTTCACTTTATCACCCTTGGTTGAGTGCTATGGTGTCACACAGCTCACGGCAACGTCCAACTCCAGAGCTTAGGCAATTCTCTTGCCTCAGCCTCCCGAGTAGCTGGGACTACAGGCGCCCACCACTGCACTCGGCTATTTTTCTGTTTTTGTAGTTCAGCCGAGGCTGGGTTTGAACCCACCCCCTTCGGCATATGAGGCCAGCGCCCTACTCACTGAGCCACAGGCGCCGCCCTGAAAAAGGCATTCTTAAGAAGTGGTGGAAGCCGAAGAATGAGAAGCAGCAAATAAGCCAAGAAAGGATAGTTAACTTGTGTGAGTTAGACCTGTCATATGGCAAAAAGGAGGGGAGGGGCTCCTAGATCTCAGGAGATAGGGCATCAAGACATGAGACATGCTAGCACTGGTGCACAATGAGCACATAAGACTGATTTCATTTGGGCTCGGCGCCTGTGGCTCAACGGGCTAAGGCACCAGCCACGTACACCTGAGTTGGCGGGTTCCAATCCAGCCCAGGCCCGCCAAACAACAATGATGGCTGCAACCAAAAAATGGCCCGGAGTTGTGGCGGGCGCCTGTAGTCCCAGCTACTTGGGAGGTGGAGGCAAGAGACTTGCTTGAGCCCAGGAATTGGAGGTTGTTGTGAGCTGTGATGCTACAGCACTCTATCCAGGGTGACAGCTTGAGGCTCTGTCTCAAAAAAAAAAAGTTTGGGAAACAATAGTAGTTTTTGTGTTTGTTTGTTTTGTTTTGTTTTGTTTGAAATGGAGTCTCACTTTGTCGCTCTTTTCGGTAGAGTGCTATGGCGTCATAGCCTACAGCAACCTCAAACCCTTGGGCTCAAGTGATCCTCAGCCTCCCAAGTAGCTGGGACTACAGATGCATGCCACAGCGCCCAGCTAGTTTTAGAGCTGAGGTCTTGCTGTAGCTCAGGCTGGTCTCAAACCTGTGAGCTCAGGCAATCTACCTGCCTGGGCCTCCCAGAGTGCTAGGATTGCAGGCATGAGCCACCGTGCCAGTGGTAGTTTTAAAAAGCGGGTAAGAAAGTGTTGCATAACAATGACAGAGTGTTATTCAGGCTATTGCATCTGTAAGAAGTTTGGAGTTCTTGCTTTAGAGAGTCTTTCTACTTCTCTTGGTATCCTTTTTTAGAGTGATACATACATAAGGTAGGACTCTTGGTATATTAGAAAATAAGTTTACAAATTCATTGTATAGATTCATTTTAGTTTTTTATTTTTTTGATTTGGATTTTCAAGAAACCAGTTAAAAATATATTGTGGTATGTAATGTAAGTATATTCTATAGCAGTTTAATATTAATGTCATATGTTGTCCATATAGGCCTTTTGCAAAAATTTTAAAGTGTTAAGGCCGGATGAGATGGCTCACATTTGTAATCCTAGCACCTTCATCTCTGATGAATGTGGTGTCTTCTGTAAGACATGATGAGCTTTCCTTAAGTGTTTATTACATGGAAATGGGGTGGAGTCTTTTGTTCAGTCTGTATCAGAGAAGCTCTTATCTACCGTGCCTTCAACTTAACAAATGACTGTATTCTGTGAAATAAAATGTGAGGTTTTTTTTTTTCTTTCTTTCTTTCTTTTTTTTTTTTTGAGACAGAGTCTCACTTTGTCAGGTTTGGTGGAGTGCGATGGCGTTACAGCTCACAGCAACCTCAAACTCTTGGGCTCATGTGATTCTCTTGCCTCAGCCTCCCGAATGGCTGGGACTACAGGTGCCCACCACATCACCTGTTTTTAGAGATGGCAATTTTTAGAGATGAGGTCTCACTCTAGCTCAGTCTGGTCTCAAACTTGTAAGCTGAGGAATCCTCCCACCTTGGCCTGCCAAGGTGTTGGGATTACAGCTCTGAGCCACTGCATCTGGCCAGAGGTGGTTTTTTATTTTTATTTATTTATTTATTGTTTTTGAGACAGAGCCTCAAGCTGTCACCCTGGGTAGAGTGCTGTGGCATCACAGCTCACAGCAACTTCCAATCCTGGGCTTAAGCAATTCTCTTGCCTCAGCCTCCCAAGTAGCTGGGACTACAGGCACCTGCCACAACACCCGGCTATTTTTTTTTCTTTTCTTTTTTTTTTGAGACAGAGCCTTAAGCTGTCACCCTGAATAGAGTGCTATGGCATCATAGCTCACAGCAACCTCCAATTCCTGGGCTCAAGTGAGTCTCCTGCCTCCGCCTCCCAAGTAGCTGGGACTACAGGCACCCACCACAATGCCCGGCCATTTCTTGGTTGCAGTCGTCATTGTTGTTTGGCGGGCTGGGCTGGATTTGAACCCCACCAACTCAGGTGTACGTGGCTGGTGCCTTAGCCCGTTGAGCCACAGGCGCTGAGCCTCCGGCTATTTTTTTTTGTTGTTGTAGGTGTCGCTGTTTGGCAGGCCTGGGCTGGATTTGAACCTGTGAGCTTTGGTGTATGTGGCTGACGCCTTAGCCACTTGAGCTACAAGCGCCAAGCCTAGAGGTTGTTTTTTATATATACATTGTTGTCCTGCCAAAAGCCTTTTTACTGTAGGACTTGCATTTCCAAACACAGACCACAGATTCAGAACTAATCACCATTGTAGCCAGGGTGAGCAGGGTTGGTTGGTTTATCACCTCCCATCACCCACTGCTCATACACAAAATTTATCTGTATTTAAATAGGTACTATGGTGCAAAAGCAAAGGATAGCCTCCATCATAATTTTCTCTCTAGTAGGAAACTCATACTGGAGCCTATCAGAAAAGTTGAAGAATAATAAGGAGAAAATATTCATATGTTAATACTATGTAGACTGCATGAAATTTTAGAACAGATAGGAGTGGACTGAATACAGTTAGAACCATTGATTTACTTAGGTTGAGTTCATGTTATGGGCAAGTTGCTTAAAAGTTATAAAATGGTTGGGGGATTAGCATTGATGGAAAATATTATAGTTGGAAAATATTTCCTGAGTGAAACCAGAGAGGGAGGAGCAAGTGGATCAGAGGCCATCTAGAAGATTTGCCATACAAGAATGTAATTAATGAGACCAGGAGTGATAAGATAAAGTGCTTATTTTTATTTTTGGTTTAGAATATTATTTTTTAAAAAAACTAAGATGAAACCGATGGCACATAAAATTAACTTATTTTATTTATAAAGAATCTTGCTAGGTTGTCCAGGCTGGAGTGCAGTAGGTAGTTATAAGTGTGATCTTAGTACACTGCAGCCTTGAATTTCTGGGGTCAAGTTATTTTCCTGCCTTAGCTTCTCAGGTGGTTGGGGCTACAGGTGTGCACTATTGTGCTTGGCATTGACTTATTTTATTTTATTTTTATTTATTTTTTTTGGAGACGGAGCCTCAAGCTGTCACCCTGGATAGAGTGCTGTGGCATCACAGCTCACAGCGACCTCCAATTCCTGGGCTCAAGCGAGTCTCCTGCCTCTGCCTCTGAAGCAGCTGGGACCACAGGTGCCCGCCACAACGCCCGGCCATTTCTTGGTTGCAGCTGTCGTTGTTTGGCGGGTGGGGGCTGAATTAGAACCTGCCAGCTCAGGTGTACGTGGCTGGTGCCTTAGCCCATTGAGCCACAGGCGCCGAGCCTATTTTATTTTATTATTTTTGTTTAGAGACTGGATCTTTGCTCTGTCACCTAGACTGGAGGGCAGTGTGATTATAGCTCATTGTGGCCTCAAACGCCTGGGCTCAAGCAATCCTTTCACCTCAACTTCCCAGGTAACTGGGATTGTAGGTGTGTGCCACCATGCCTGGTTTATTCTAGTTTTATTTTGTAGAGATAGGGTTCTTGCTATGTTGCTAGATTGGTCTTGAACTCTCTTTTTTTGTTTGTTTGTTTTTTTGTTGTTGTTGCAGTTGTCTTTTTTGTTGTTTAGCTGGCCCAGGCCGGGTTCGAACCTGCCAGCCTGGGTTTATGTGGCCGGTGCCCTACCCACTGAGCCACGGGTGCCACCCTTGTTTGTTTATTTTTGTTTAGCAGGCCTGGTCTAGGTTCCAACCTACCACTCCTGGTGCACTGGGCTGGAGCTCTAACCATTGAGCTATGAATGCCCAGCCTCAAATTCTTGACCTTAAGTGATCTTCCCACCTCACCCTCCCAAAGTGCTGGGATTTGTTATTACAGGCATGTGACATCTTATCCAGACAAAATAACTTTTTTTTTTTTTTTTTTTTTTTAGGAGACAGCGTCTCACTTTGTCACCCTTGGTAGAGTGCTGTGGTATCACAATTTACAGCAACCTCCAACCCCTGGGCTTAGACAATTCTCTTGCCTCAGTCTCCCAAGTAGTTGGGACTATAGGTACCTCCCAAAATGCCCGGCTATTTTTTGTTGCACTTTGGCTAGGACTGAGTTTGAACCCGCCACCCTTGGTATATGGGGTCAGCGCCCTTTTATTTTTTGAGACACAATCTCACTTTCTTGTCCCCGGTAGAGTGCAATGGCATCATAGCTCACAGCAACCTCAGACTCTTCGGCTCAAGCAGTTCTCTTGCCTCAGTCTCCCAAATAGCTGGGACTACAGGCAACCAGCCACAGTGCCTGGCTATCTTTTTGGTTGTTGTTGTTGTAGTTGTCATTGTTTAGCTGGCCCTGGGCTGGGTTTGAACCTGCCAGCTTTGGTGCATGTGGTCAGCGCCATAACCACTGTGCTTTGGTCTCTGAAACCACTGTGCTATGGGCACTGAGCCTGTTTTCTGCAGTGGCTAAATTATTTTTACATTCCCACTGTCAGTGTACAAGAGCCTATCCCTGTTTCTCTACATCCTTGTCAACATTTGTTATTTTCTTTTCCTTTTTTCTTGTTTTTGAGACAGAGGGTCACTATGTTGCCTTCAGTAGAAACTGTGGCGTTACAGCTCACAGTAACCTCCAACTCTTGGTCTTAAACGATTCTCTTGCTTCAGCTTCCCAAGTAGCTGGGACTACAGCTGCCCACCACAATGCCCAGCTATTTTTTTTTCTGCATTTGTCGTCATTGTTTAGCAGGTCTGAACTGGGTTCAAACCCGTCAGCCTCAGTATATGTATCTGGCGCCCTGACCACTGATTTATGGGCGCTGAGCCTTCCTTTTTTTTTTCTCTTTTTTTTTTTTGAGACAGAGTCTCAAGCTGTCACCCTGGATAGAGTGCAGTGGCATCACAGCTCACAGCAACCTCCAATTCCTGGGTTCAAGCGAATCTCTTGCCTCTGCCTCCCAAGTAGCTGGGACTACAGGCACCCGTCACAACGCCTGGCCATTTTTTGGTTGCAGCTGTCATTGTTGTTTGGCAGGCCTGGGCTGGATTCAAACCCGCCAGCTCAGGTATAACATGGCTGGCACCTTAGCCCATTGAGCCACAGGCGCCGAGCCGAGCCTTCCTTTTTTAAATTATATCCATCCTGGTAAGTATGAAATAGTACCTCATTGTTATTATTGATTCTTATTGGCTTACCTTATCGAGTATTAAATGTTTTATTTCCTTAAGTACTAAGTTGATATCTCTTTGACATTTCAGTTTGACACTTTTTATTGTCAAAGTATATTGTTTTTTTTTTTTTTTTTTTTTGAGACAGAGTCTCATTTTGTCAGCCTTGGTAGAGATGCCATGGCGTCATAGCTCACAGCAACCTCAATCTCCTGGGGTTAAGCAGTTCTCTTGCCTCAGCCTCCCAAGTAGCTGGGACTACAGGTGCCCACCACAATGTCCAGCCATTTTTAGAAATGAGGTCGCACTCTGGCTCAGGCTGGTCTTGACCCTATGAGATCAGTCAGTCCAGCTGCCTTGGCCTCCCAAGTGCTGGGATTATAGGCATGAGCCACTGTGCCCGGCCGCGTGTTCATTCTTTCAAAGATGTTTTGGTTTGTCATTATCTTTCACAATTTTCTTAGAGTACTTTTTTGTGAAACCATGGATAAGTAAAAAATTTGTGTTATTTTCAAATATGAGTTCCATCAAGGAAGCAACGCAGCACAGACAGCTCGAAATATCAACAAAGTGTTCGGGAAGGATGTGGCTAACGGACACATAGTATGTCAATGGTTTAAGTTTCATTCTGATGATTTTAATTTTGAAAATGAGCCTTATGGGTGACTTGAGACCAAGGTGGATATAGATGAGCTAAAGGCTGTAGTGGAAGTGAATCCATCTCAATCTACAGGTGAATTAGCAGCAAGGTTTGGTGTTACTGCCCCAACAATGTTGGAACATTTGAAACATCGGCAAGGTAAAGAAGCTGGATAGGTGTGTTTCACATGAATTAAACAAACATCAGAAGAGATATCATTTGGAAGCTTGCCTTTCTTTGCTGCTGTGACATAAAGATAAATTATTTCTACACTGTATTGTTGCATGCGATGAAAAATGTATTCTTTCTGGTGGTGGCGTCTGTGGCTCAGTGGGTAGGGCGCTGGCCCCATATACCGAGCGTGGCGCGTTCAAACCTTGCTCCGGCCGAACTGCAACAACAACAACAACAACAAAACAAATAGCTAGACAGCTTGGCGCCTGTGGCTCAACAGGCTAAGGTGCCAGCCATGTACACCTGAGCTTGCAGGTTCGAATCCAGCCGGGCCCGCCAAGCAACAATGATGGCTACAACCAAAAAATGGCCGGGCGTTGTGGTGGGCACCTGTAGTCCCAGCTATTTGGGAGGCGGAGGCAGGAGACTCGCTTGAGCCCAGGAATTGGAGGTTGTTGTGAGCTATGATGCCAGGGTACTCTATCCAGGGTGACAGCTTGAGGCTCTGTCTCAATAAAAAAAAAAAGAAAAAAAAAAAGCCAGGTGTTGTGGCAGGTGCCTGTAGTCCCAGCTACTCGGAAGGCTGAAACAAGAGAATTGCCTAAGCCCAGGAGATGGAGGTTGCTGTGAGCAGTGTGATGCCATGGCGCTCTACCGAGGGCAATAAAGTGAGTCTCCACAACAACAACAACAAAAAGAAAAATGTATTCTTTTTACAATCCTGAACATTCAGCACAATTGCTGGATAAAGACGAAGTGCTGAAACACAGTCCCAAACCGAGTGTTCATCAAAAAAAAGGTCATGGTGTCTGTTTGGTGGTCCAGTGCTGGTATTCTCTTCACTGCAGCTTCATGAAACCTGGTCATTCGAATTCAGTGCTTGTCTGCCGCAGCCAAATGGACAGCACGATTGGGATGCTAGTTAAGCAGCTGTCTTGGTCAATAGAGACAGGCCAATCCTCTTACAAGACACTGCTGTCACAAAAACAATGTTGCTCGAACTATAGAAGTTAAACTTGAAAACTCTGTTATTCATCACTCCTCGCCCCAGCTAACTCCCACTTCTTCCAGGGTTTGGACTACTTCTTGCAAGGAAAAAATATTCAGTTCTCAGCAAGCTATGAAAAATGTCTTTTGCGATTCATTGCCACTTGCTCTCTAGGCTTCTTTGTTATGCTGTAAATCAGCTACCAGTAAGATGGCAAAACTGTGTTGATAATATAGGTGCATACTTTGATTAATTGTACTGCTCTTTATTTGAGATAATAGTAAACTAATGTTTTATTCTTTATTTTTTTTTTTTGAGACTGAGCCTCAAGCTATCACCCTGGGTCGAGTGCTGTGACATCACAGCTCACAGCAACCTCCAACTCCTGGGCTCAAGCGAGTCTCCTGCCTCTGCCTCCCAAGTAGCTGGGACTACAGGCACCCGCCACAACGCCGGGCCATTTTTTGGTTGCTGCCGTCATTGTTGTCTGGTGGGCCTGGGCTGGATTCGAACCCGCCACCTCAGGTGTACGTGGCTGACGCCTTAGCCCGCTGAGCCACAGGCGCCGAGCCAATTTTTTTTTTTATGATAGGGACTTGCTCTTGCTCAGGCTGGTCTTGGACCCCCAAGCACAAGCAATTCACCTGCTTCAGTTTCCAAAGTGCTGAGATTATAGATATGGACCAGCATGCCCAGCTCAATAAAATAAACTTTTGATTTGAAATCAGACATTTCAGATTTCATGACCTAATACTAATGATGTTAACATATTTTTATGTGCTTTATTGGCGATTTGTGTATCTTCTTTGGAGGAATACTTAAGTCCTTTACCCAATTTTAATTTTCAGTTTTAAAATTTATTTTCAGAAACAGTCTCACAGTGTTGCCCAGGCTGGAGTGCAGTATCTCTTCACAGGTGCGATCCCACTACAGATCAACACCTGAGGTTTTTTTTTTTTTTGAGACAGGGCCTCAAGCTGTCACCCTGGGTAGAGTGCTATATGCTATAGCATCACAGCTCACAGCAACCTCCAACTCCTGGGCTCAAGCGAGTCTCCTGCCTCTGCCTCCCACGCACCTGGGACTACAGGCGCCCACCACAACACCCACCCACGTTTTGGTTGCAGCCGTCATTGTTGTTTGGCGGGCCCAGGCTGGATTCGAACCCACCGGTTCAGGTGTATGTGGCTGGTGCCTTAGCCGCTTGAGCCACAGGCACCGAGCCTGTGAGAAGGTGTTATATGTGGGTATATTGTGGATTTACTAGACACTTATATGATTTGCCAGTATGTTCACCCATTTTGTGGATTGTCTTTTTCACTTCCTTGAGAATGTCCTTTGATACACATATAATACATATCACAAAGTTGTGATGAGGTTTATGTAAATTTTTTTTTCACTGCCTGTGTTTCTGATGACATATTTAAGAATCCATGCCAAAACCAAGGTCTTAAAGATTTATTCCTTTATTTTCTTTCTTTCTTTTTTTTTTTTTGTTTGTTTGTTTTGAGACAGAGCCTCAAGCTGTCACCTTGGATAGATTGCCGTGGCTTCAAAGCTCACAGCAACCTCCAATTCCTGGGCTCAAGCCAGTCTCTTGCCTCCGCCTCCCAAGCAGCTGGGACTACAGGCACCCGCCACAACGCCCGGCCATTTTTTGGTTGCAGCCGTCATTGTTGTCTGGCAGGCCCAGGCTGGATTCGAACCCGCCAGCTCAGGTGTACGTGGCTGGCGCCTTAGCCCGCTGAGCCACAGGCGCGGAGCCTATTCCTTTGTTTTCATCTGAGAGTTTTTGTTGTTGTTGTTGTTGTTGTTTTTGTTTTGGAGACAGAGCCTCAAGCTGTCGCCCTGGATAGAGTGCTGTGGCATCACAGCTCACAGCAACCTCCAATTCCTGGGCTCAAACGAGTCTCTTGCCTCCGCCTCCCACGTAGCTGGGACTGCAGGCATCCACCACCACGCCCGGCCATTTTTTTGGTTGCAGCCGTCTTTGTTGTTTGGTGGACCCGGGCTGGATTCGAACCCGCCAGCTTAGGTGTATGTGGCTGGCGCCTTAGCCCGCTGAGCCACAGGCGCCAAGCCTCATCTGAGAGTTTTTATGGTTTTAACTTCTTTATGTTTAGGTCGCTGATGTATTTTGAGTTAACTTTTGTGTATGGTGTGAGGTAGGGGTACACTTAATTCTGTGGAACTTAATTTTGATCACGTTCATGCTGTGGGACTGGCTTCTTATTGACTCTGCATTTAATATATCTTTTACTTGTATTAAATGTATGCTTTATTCTCTTCAGCTGTCATTAAATGTTGGGCCAGAAAAATGTTCATGTTTTATGGTGGGAGCAAAAAACTTAGGGACATTTAAACTAGATATGTTTAAAAGGTCAGTTTATCTTTTTCCATACTCCAGCTTTTCTTTCTGACTTTTCCTTGTTCTGTTAATAGATCTTTTTTTCTTTCAGTCAATAGGCTTGAACTGAGTTATTTCCAATGCCTTCTCCTTCCTAGAGAACCCAGTTCATATTCCTAATCCAATTCATTTCCATCTAGATTTGGCAGTATGCATCGCATTTGTTTCTTTTTTATTCCCTATGCCACTGCCTTAGTTTGCAGATTATGTTACCACTTTAAACAGGATAAATGGGCAGTCTGTAAATCTGTTTTCTATACCTACCTTTCTTCCAGTCCGTTTTATGGACATGTCACTATTAGACTAATATTTCTAAATCACAGCTTTGATCTAGGCCCCTCAATGTCTCAGAAACCTCTAACAGTGCCTTGTTTGCTTACCAGATACAGAGCAGAGAGCTTTAGCTTAGCACTCATTCATTCAGGACCCTGCAGAAATTGGTCCCACTTACTCTACTTCTGACTTTCATGGCATATGCTTGTACTGGATATTCTTCTCTCTGCCCCATTTAAATTATCTTATTTTATTATTATTATTATTTTTTTGAGATAGAGCCTCAAGCTGTCACCCTAGATAGAGTGCTGTAGCATCACAGCTCACAGCAACCTCTAATTCCTGGGCTCAAGCGAGTCTCTTGCCTCCGCTTCCCAAGTAGCTGGGACTATAGGCGCCCACCACAACGCCCGGCCATTTTTTGGTTGCAGCCGTCATTGTTTGGTGGGCCCAGGGCTGGTTTCGAACCCGCCAGCTCAGGTGTACTTGGTTGGCGCCTTAGTCCGTTGAGCCACAGGCGCAGAGTCTGCCCCATTTAAATTAAACTGTTGCTCCTTTAAGCACATACTTTTACTTTCCCAATTTTAAAGTTTTTTATTTTTTTTCTAAAGAAATACTATTTTTTCTCTGAAAGTAGATGCTCAGTAAACATTTGTTGAACTGGTACATGAAGATAGATGAGAGAAAAAGCTTAATTTTTTTTTTTTTTTTTTTTAACAGTTTTTGGCCAGGGCTGGGTTTGAACCCACCACCTCTGGCATATGGGGCCAACACCCTACTCCTTTGAGCCACAGGCGCCACCCAGAAAAGCCTTAATTTTTATGGAATTTGAAGTCGAATGCTGTCACAAGAAACAAGTCCTATAAACTAGGCTCCTTTTAGTCTTATTCTAGATTTAGTGGGGACCATGGGATTTAAAGGTTGGTAATAGTTGCATATATGACATAAAACCAAGTTCATATTTAAGTACCACTGTGAATATTATTTTTGGAAGCAATTTGGACAATGTAAAGATTGACTTCATGTTATCTATCATTCTGGGCAAATGTTTCTTGTACTGAATATCTTTTATAATTCAGTTTATGAGGGAATTTATTATTTATTATTATTAACAGTTTCTTAGATGTAAATGGACAAAAACATTTTGTAAGCTTTCTAAAGTTCTCTTAGATCTTTATCAGTTTTTCCATTGAGGAGAAACTTTAAAAAGTCCTGTAGGCATGAAACAGATAGTTTAGAAGGGTCTAAACAGAATCTGCAAACTAAAATACCTATGGATGCCAGGTAGGTAACAATTGAGCTGGAAAGCCCTTGCCTTTTTTATAAAGAGGGGTTTGATACTTGTCTTAAGGCAAATGTTGCCATGCTGGAATAGGGGCCCAGTTTTAGAGTATTTCTGTTTTTTGTCAGAAATAGACTTTTATAGGAAATGTCCTGATTTTTTTTTTTTTTTTTGTAGAGACAGAGTCTCACTTTATTGCACTTGGTAGAGTGCCATGGTGTCATACAGCTCACAGCAAGCTCCAACTCCTGGGCTTAGGCAATTCTCTTGCCTCAGGCTCCAGAGTAGCTGGGACTACAGGCACCCGCCACAACGCCTGGCTTTTTTTCTGTTTTGCAGGTCAGCCGAGACCAGGTTTGAACCTGCTGCCTTCGGAATGTGGGGCCAGCGCCTTACTTGATGAGCCACAGGCGCCGACCAAATACATTTTTTTCCAGTATTTTTTGGCCGGGGCCGGGTTTGAACCCACCATCTCCGGCATATGGGGCCGGCACCCTACTCCTTGAGCTACAAGCGGTGCCAGGAAATGTCCTGATTTTTAAATGTTGGCAATTAATTAATTAAAATATTTTGTAAACACTGTAAACTAAATAAAACACATCTGTAGGCAGGATATGGTCCTTCAACCACTCATCTGTAACCTCTGTAATAAAAGTAAAAAGCCAAAATGTCCTTTTTCCAGGAATAACCACTGCTAATAATTTCTTCAGTACCTGTCAGAAACTTCTATGCATATTTATTATACATAGAATTTTCTGTGCATGTGCCTGTATATAAAATTATACGTACAGTTTTTGGGTGTTTTTTTTGAGAATTTATTTTTTATTTGTTTTTTTGCAGTTTTTGGCCGGGGCTGGATTTGAACCCGCCACCTCCAGTGTATGGGGCTGGTGCCCTACTCCTTTGAGCCACAGGCCCACGTATAGTTTTTTTTTTTAACAGCATGGGTTGTTTCTGTTAATGATAACTTTTTATTTATTTATTTTTTTTGAGACAGAGCCTCAAGCTCTCACCCTGGATAGAGTGCTGTGGCATCACA
Organism: Arctocebus calabarensis; assembly: GCA_963573935.1. NCBI lineage: Eukaryota > Metazoa > Chordata > Mammalia > Primates > Lorisidae > Arctocebus > Arctocebus calabarensis. Next base: position 4,491 of record CAUYON010064221.1, on the reverse strand, counting down.
GCTCACAGCAACCTCCAACTTCTGGACTCAAGTGCGTCTCTTGCCTCCTCCTCCCAAGTAGCTGGGACCACAGGCGCCCGCGACAACGACCAGCCATTTTTTTTTTGGTTGCAGGTGTCATTGTTGATTGGTGGGCCCAGGATGGATTCGCCAGCTCAGGTGTATGTGGCTGGCGCCTTAGCCCATTGAGCCACAGGTGCTGAGCCACTGTTAATGATAATTATGCTTCCTCTCCATAGTAGTGGATACCAAGAGTCTTACATTTCCTTTGCATTAGTGGGAACTAAATTTAGTTGTCCAGGTACTTAGGTAGACTGATCACATATTCTTTTCAATTAACAATGCAATGGTGGACTTTGATCACTTCAAATATAATAAAATTCTTTCTCATTAGGCAAAGGCAATAAATTCTCATTCAGTAATTACATACACTTTTATTAAAACTTAGTTTTACTGGCTTGGCGCCTGTATCTCAGGTGACTAGGGCACCAGCCACATACACCAGAGATGGCAGATTTGAATCCAGCCCAGGCCAAAAAATAGCTGGGCATTGTGGTGGGCACCTGTAGTCGCCTACTTGGGAGGCTGAGGAAAGAGAATCACTTGGGCCCAGGAGTTTGAGGTTGCTGTGAACTGTGCCACCACAGCTCTCTATCCCAGGGCGACAGCTTGAGATGGTCTCAAAAAAAAAAAAACAACCTAGTTTTACTGTGGTAAGAAGTAAGCTATCTAGTAGTGAGCTCATCTGGATTTATTTATATGATGATGGCAGAGAACACAGTTTAATTTTTTTAAATTAATTTAATTTTATTTTTTTGAGACAATTTCACTTTGTCACCTTCCGTAGAGTGCTTTGATGTCACAGCTCACAGCAAGTTAAAACTCTTGGGCTTAAGCTATTCTTCTGCCTCAGCCTCCCAAGTATCTGGGACTATAGAGGCCCGCAACAACACCTGGCTATTTTTTAGAGATGAGATCTTGCTCTGCATCAGGCTGGTCTTAAAGCTGAGCTCAGGCAATCTACCTACCTTGGCCTCTTGAAGTGCTGTTTTTTTGTTTGTTTTTGTTTTTGAGAACTGAGTTTTAAGATAAACTTTTTAAAAATCTCATAATATAGTACTAAAATTCACTGAAAAGGTTTAACACTTTCTAATTCACCTTGTGCTGGTAAAATTAATATATTTTTCACTGGCTGAAGGAGTAATGGTGTTCTGATGATTTGCCAAAGTTAATTTTTTCTTGGGGGGGGAGCAGTTTATTCCCAAGTATAGAAGCTCATCCCCTCTATGTACTGGGTTTTAAAAGACCTACTTTTTAAAAGAGTAGTTTTTTTTCCTTAGTATTTAGAGTCTCAGATCTATGAAGTGTTTCTGAGGGTTGATTGTGCTTGAGATAGGTGATTCATAGTCTCTGATGGAATAATCACCTCCTAATGATTAATTGAATGATGAATGATGTTCTTCTAAAGTGCTTTCTATTCACATTTTATTTTCTAAAGTAAATTTTATTTTTAGTTATTTATTTATTTATTTTTAATACTTTGGTAACAGGCCTTGAGAGTGGAAACCACTAGTTAAGGGATGGGGTTTGCATACAGTTTTGACAGGGCCTTATTTTATATATATATATATATATATATGTTTTTGTTTTTGTTTTTGAGACAGTCTAATTATGTTGCCCTTGGTAGAGTGCTGTGGTGTCCCAGCTTACAGCAACCTCAAACTCCTGCCAGCCCCCATGTATGTGGCTCTTACTCTAATTACTAATCTACCCGAGGCCAAGCCCTAAAAATATGTTTTTATGTTGCACATTTTTTTTTTCTAAATTTGGAATAATATAAAGAGATATACAATTAGGTTACATTGTTTACATATTTGTTAGGAAGAGTCCAAGTTATGTTTGAGTTCTTCACCTAGGAAGTATGCCATATACTCCTACATTGTACCCTTTAGGTGGAAGCTTACCGTGCTCTATCTCCCTTCCTCCTTTCTTGAATTTAATTGTGTTTTTGCTCTTATTTTGTAGACCTGTAGTTGTTTATCTATTAGTTTCAAATTAGTATTGAGTACATGGGATGCTTGTTTTTCTTGAGATACTTTATTAAGGAGAATGTTTTTCAACTCCTTTCAGATAAATACAAAAGATGTAAAGTCTCCATCTTTTTTTTTTTTTTTGGTGGATGCATAGTATTCTATAGTATTCATATACCACGGTTACTTTTGGTTTTTTATTTATTTATTTATTTATTTTTTGAGACAGAGCCTCAAGCTGTCACCCTGGGTAGAGTGCCGTGGCATCTCAGCTCACAGCAACCTCCAATTCCTGGGCTCAAGCGAGTCGCCTGCCTCTGCCTCCCAAGTAGCTGGGACTACAGGCGCCCGCCATTTTTTTTTTTTTTTTTTTGGTTGCAGCCGTCATTGTTGTTTGGTGGGCCCTGGAGCTGGATTCGAACCCGCCAGTTCAGGTGTACGTGGCTGGCGCCTTAGCCCGTTGAGCCACAGGCGCTGAGCCTACTTTTGGTTTTAAATTTTTTAAATAATGTGTTTTATTCTGACATAAACTATTTATGTTCATTGCAGATTAAGTTGGAAAGTACTGATATCTCTTGCCTCAAGCCTCCCAAATAGCTGGGACTACAGGCGCCCGCCACAATGCCTGGCTATTTTTTTGTTGTAGTTTGGCCGGAACTGGGTTCAAACTCACCACCCTCTGTATATGGGGCCAGTGCCCTTCTCACTGAGCTACAGGCACCGCCCAGGTCAACCTCTTGATGTGTGTTTATTCTTCTCATACTGTATTTGTGTGTGTGACTGTGCTTGCTTTACAAAGGTAGGGTATTTACTACGTTCTAGGTAGTACTGTGTTAAGTGATTTTTGTTTTTTTATACAAATTAATGCTCACAATAGTTTTAGGAAATAAATACTGTTGTTTTCATTTTTTAGGGGAAAAGAAAAGAGGCTCGGAGAAGCTAATTAACCTAAAGTCACATGGATAGAAATGAGATTCAGACATAAACACTCTGGGACCTGCGTCTGTGTTCCTGATCACTGTGTTTTATCCTGTGATTGTAAAATTTCGTAGGGCTGCCATAACAATGCAAAGTGGGTGGGTTAAAATGATAAATATATATTTCTTACAGTTCTGGAGGCTAAAAGTTCCAAATGGAGAGTGTTAGCAGGGCCGTGATCCCCTGAAGTTTCGAGGGAAGAATCCTTTCTTGCCTCACCCTTTGGTTGTTCCTGTTAATCTTTGGCTTTCCTTGATTTGTAGCTTTATCACTTCAGTCTCTGCCTTCATAGTCACATGGTCTTTTTTGGGTGTCTTCAGATCCCCTCTTGCAAGGATTCCAGTTAGTTGGATTTAGGGCCCCCCTTAATCTAATATGATCTCATTTTAACTGATCACATCTGCAAAGACCCTATTTACAAATAAGGTCACATTCTGAGGTTCTGGGTGAACGTAAACTTTGGGGCTTACTATTTAACTCAGTACACACACATAGTATGGTTTTTCTTCACTTAACACTCTCTTATGACCATTTTCTCTCTTCTCTCTCTTTTTTATTTTTGGAGACAGAGTCTTGCTCTGTTGCTTGGGCTAGAGTGCCATGGCCTCAGCCTAGCTCACAGCAACCCTCAAACTCCTGGACTCAAGTAATCCTTGTGCCTCAGCCTCCGAGTAGCTGAAACTACAGGTGCAGACCCCCACGCCTGGCTAATTTGCGGGAGATGGGGTCTCTTTGCTTAGGTTGATCTCAAACTCCTGCGCTCAAGGAATGCTCCTGACTTGGCCTCCCAGAGTGTTAGGATTACAGGTGTGAGCCACTGCAACCAGCCTCCAGTTTCCCATTCTTTTTTTTTTTTTTTCCCTAGAGACAGAGTCTCACTATGTCATCCTCAGTAGAGCACTGTGGTGTCACAGCTCACAGTAACCTCTAACCCCTTTGCTTAGGCGATTCTGTTGCCTCAGCCTCCTGTGTAGCTGGAACTACAGGCACCCGCCACAATGCCCGGGTATTTTTTTTTTTTCCCTGTTTTGTTTTTCAACATCCGGCTATTTTTTGTTGTAGTTTGACTGGGGCCAGGTTTGAACCTGCCAGCCTTGGTATTCGGGGCCGGCACCCTACACACTGAGTCACAGGCGCTGCCCTCCCATTCTTAATAAGTATAATTCCATACTTAGGCTTTGGTTCCATTACATGGATATAGACTAATTTCAAATGCCTTTTTGTTGAATATCCAGGTTATTTTCAATTTTTTGTCAATATAATCTCAGCATTGAACATCTTTGTAGCTAAGTCTTTGCTTAGATCTCTATTTCCTGAATTTATCCGTTGAATTAGATTGCTAGGCTAAAGATAAACATGGCTTTTAATACTCTTAATACTGATTGCTAAATTGTCTTCTCCATGAAGAATGGACTTGTTTGTATTTCTGCCACTACTGTGATGAGTATTTCTTTCATAACCTCATCAGTAAAGCATATTACAA
>CAUYON010064218.1:0-24041 GCA_963573935.1 Arctocebus calabarensis | reverse complement strand
AGTGGTGACTGATGTTTTGCCTTAAAACCAGCCCTGAACTTCACCCTTCCACCCTAGACCACTTGGTGTTGTCCATCTTGACTTTTTCCTCCTGTCTCAGGAGCAGGCAGCAGGAAATGGTGTTACTGGGATGTCAGCCAGTGTGAGTACCTGCTGGAGGGTTTGGTCTCCTTTGGGAAGCAGAGTAGATGTCATCTGCTTAAGAATGTATTTGTGTTTCTCTTTTTGATTAATGATGTACATGTTGTGTCTGAAATAAGGAGTCCTTAGTCCTAATTTCTGTGAGTCATCAGAAATTAAAAGGCATGGTTGTTTCTTCCTTGATATAAAGAAGTATAATATTTGCAAACTTTCCTTTGGTGAATTTGTATAAACAATCTACCACAGAGAAAGTGTTGTTTTCTGTGTGGACTTAAAAGATTTTTGAGAAATGTGCAGAGGACTTTTGTATGTATCTTCTGATCTCCAGGAATGGAAATAGTCTCTAAACACAGAGGATCACAAGCTCTCCACACAGTCCCCGAGGCCCACCACAATTGTCCTGCACATTTCAGTAGTCGTTGGATTGGGCCAAAGACCAAAGACGTGCTGAATCAAATGATAGTGTGGTTCAGAATACTTTTTTCTGGTTTGATGCTGGTTCAAAGTTATTCGATTGATTTTTTTTAACATTTTAATGTAATTTATTTGAAATGCTTCCAGAAAAGTTTAAGGCCATTATACAAAAACATTCATTTAATTAAAACATTCATTGACTTCCTTTCCATAGGTCAACACTTTACAACCCTCGTTTCTCAATACATTTGCCAAAGTGGCTGATGGCTCCTGCAAAGAATAATTCATTCTTTTCTTCATCATCAAAAGGCTTTTCTTGGCTTTTCTCTGCTTTTCTCTGCAGCAGGTTCACTCACTCACTAAATCAATAATAACTTGAGAAACAGAGCAGTTTTAAATAAACTTGTAATAGAAAAAATTCACCATGTTTAAAGTCTACAAATACAGAACTATGTTTTACAGGGTAAAATTGACCACAATCCTTTTTTTCTTTTGAAAAATAATAAAAATATATATCTTGCTTTTATATTGTTATATCATGTCACACAGCTTCTTTGAATGCACACCATGTATGTACACAATAATATAACAACATTGTATTTACTCCTTAGTTTTGTGTAAAGTTCAAAGACACAAAAAATTTAAAAAAAAAAACCTTTTTGGCAATAATTTAGAATCATTACTACTAGTGCTGGTATGGGTATAATTTTGCACAGGTTATCCTACATATTTACATTTGCAGAGAACATTTCTATGTATTTAGTTGACTTTGTTGTTGTTGTTGTTGTTGTTGTTGTTGTTGAGACAGAGTCTCACTCTAGCTCACAGCAACTTCAAAATTCTGGGTTCAAGCAATCCTTCTGCCTTAGCCTCCCAAGCAGTTGGTACTATAGGCACCTGCCAAAATGCCCAGTTCAATTTTTTATTTTTAGTAGAGACAGGGTCTTTTTCTTCTTCAGGCTGGTCTCAAACTCCTGAGCTCAAGAGATCCTCCCATCTTGGCCTCCCAGACAGAGTGCTAGGATTACAGGTGTGAGTCACTGTGCCCAGCCAATTTAGTTGACTTTTTTAAGGTCTGCACTCTACCCTGCACAGTAAAATCAAGGCTGGACAAAGAGGTTGCTTGTTTGGCTTGCTAATCCTAATTAATCAGAGTTAATGAAACTGGCCTCTGGAGAATGTAATTATAATTCTGATTCAACACAGAATTAGAGATGGTAAATTGACCACCTAAAAACAGAGCAGGAAACCCCAAGGCTCTGGCCTTTCTCAGAGTGCACTGGGCTATGCATTTCTCTTTTAATAGTTCCTTTAATAGTTCCATGTTAGGTTCTAATGAAGTGCTTCTCATTGCAAATTCTTCCTCCTCCGTGTTTCTACAGTCACTGACTGAGTCACAGCCTGTTTTCCATGTCATTTCATTCATACTCTAAAAGTAGGCCTAGACAGCTGAAACAAAATGAAGGCAGGGCTTTCTTGTTGTCTCGGAATGTTTTCCCAGGCCTTCTGGGTTATATTCTGATGTTTTAGCTTGACCACCAACTATGAGAGACACCTCTTGATGTTACGCGCTTTTAGTTAAAGATTCACAACTGGCAGTTGCTTTTGTCCTGACTTTTTTAAGGCCAGCCTCTATTTCATGTCCCAACAGATTCTGACATCAAACTTGCACTAGGTGAAATTTCGAGGTTCAGATAATGTTTCTTCCTTTGCAAATGAAGCCTTCAGAATCTCCAGGTATGTTTTCATACTTTCTAGTTGAATAGCATCAAACTGACTTCACTTCAGGGGTTGATCTTTCCTACTTTTCTCTCCAATGCCATCCTGAAACACAAATGACTTCCCCATACTGTGTTTCAAGGCTCTCTAAATTCCATGCCTTTAGCTATCACATCAAAAAGCTGGAAACGCACTAGAGAGGCACAGGAGGAAGAACTCTTCAAGCAACCTACATAAAACAGTAGTTGAGAGATTCTTTTTCTTTCTATTCTTTGAAACTCCAGCAAGACAACTGAAAGTAGCTTGTTCAACCACTTCTCCATCCATCCATCCAGACATTTGTGAAATACAATACAGGGTAACAGTTGCCATAGATTCCAGCTTACACAGACCGATTGGCAGTTACAGTACTAGGGACAAAGGTACAGACATAAGAGACTGGGCCAACATGGTCACAAAAGTATTAAAAAGTGCTTCTCCAAACTGTTCCATGTGTGGAATGCAAACACTGTACAGGTAAGACACAGGGCTACTTTTGGGAAGTAAACTCTGTCAGACATGGCTTTCAACTTGCCTGCTGTTCCCACAGGAAGCATCTGTCTGTTCTATGCGCTCACTTGTGTCCATACCACAGTCTGGCTCGCTGTCGGATTGGTCCATCTGCTCAAGTTTTGTTTCTGCCTGTGGCTCCCTGCTTCTGTCGGTGGGATTTAGGGAAGGTTCCTCAGAGTCTAGAACTCCAGCCTGCCCAGCAGCACACAGAACTGTTTCTTTGGCTTGACGAATACAGTTGAGCCACTATTGTTTGTTGAAGGTATCATTGGCTTGTAGTGAGTGGGTCTGGCTTTGGGATCCATTTTTGAAACTGACTCTGAAGAAGTTTTTAATTCTCTCGTCGTTGCTGAATGCCCTTCGCAGGGAGCCACCCAGCCTCACTTCTCCATCCTGCAGGTCTTCCAGCAGGAGATAGATCTTCACTGGAATCAGTTGACAGTACAACTGGTAGCTGAGCTGCTCATTGTGGGTGCTGGCTCGAGTGATTACAAGGACTTCTTGGAACAGGAAAACATGAAGTTTCACAGCCCAGTTGTTCTTCAGTTCGCCATGACAACAGAAGACTCGTGAGTTGTCAATCAGGGACTCTTTCTAGCCTCCTTCCAAGTACAGAGAATGCTCTTTATAATAGCGGCATTCAGATTCCCCAGTCTTGGTGTTGATTTCTGCCACGATTCCCTGAATGATGTTTATAGCTTCTTCCAAGTGCTGCTTATCTGGGTTATCATTTAACTATGCCTCAAGATTTCTCGAAGAAGCAGAGGATATTTCACCAGACGGCTTCTTGGAATATCAAGGAAATTCCAGAGATCTAATTTGCGGCTAAAGGGAGATTCTAAACATCGCTGCAGGAAATCCTGGACTCGGTAATCTTGTTTTTTGTGGTTCAGGAGAGCTTTGGCAGCTACTCGATTGCTGCAGTAGCTGTCATAGGAGCTGAGACAAGGCAGCCAACCCACGAGGATGGGATCAACATGTTCAGTAGAGCCATCAGGCTTCCGAACATCTGGAAGCTAACTAAAGAGCTCTTCATGCAGAGGAATTAGAGAGTCCAGTGTTCCAAAAATTTGATTCAACTCTTGTTCTATCATTATGGAGAGCTTCAGCATGGGGTCGTGATAGGCCTTTCTTGCTAATTTCAAGTCCTCTATCAAGTCTTCTTCTCCTTGAGAAAGCTCAAAGATTGCCTCCTGACGTTTGATTTCCTTAGCCCTAAGCATCTGATTGACGCATACGTTGAAGGTTTCACTCCACAGCTTGCTGTCTCTCCGTTTTGTGCTCGAGGGGGCGGCATTTCTGGACCAGGGTCGGGGGGTGGGGGGCGGTGAGGATATCAGGGCGGCTGTCACTGCGGAAGCTAATGGAGCGCTGCAGGCTTTGGCTGAAGCGCTTTAATGGTGTGGCCTTCACTGGCGGGATGAGGTTTGCTAGCCACGTGATTCTGGAAAGGGGTTTGACCCGTTTTTTACTAGGCTCACTTATGTCCAGACTGCAAAGGCTAACAGCCTCTTCATCTTGGGCGCTCTGCTTCCGTTTTCGCCCTCTGAAATTCCAGGCTTTAGGAAAGGGAAACATGGGAAGGTTGTTTTGCCGCTGCCTTTTAGCCCTTTCCTTGTTTTCTTCCATTCCTTTGCAGATGCGCTGATTCATTACTGTAGAACTGTCTACAGACTCAGCGTGGCAAGCGCAGGTCTTTCTCAGCGCGCAGCGCTGGCTCGGCCCGCGCCGGGCTGGAGAGCGCACTGCAGCAGCTGCAGGGGTGGTGGTGGCGGTGGTGGCAGCGGCTGCGGGGACGGCTCTCTGGGGCGGGCGGGGCCGGGTTTTTTTTTTTTTTTTTAACTCTTGTTACATTCCTGATTCAAATTAAAATTTGCTATTTGCATTTGGTTCGACTTTGAATACATAAAACATATTAATGGCCCCTGGGAAGTAGTTCATTCTGATTCAGCTCACTTCTCTAGATAGCATCATTGTTATAAAATTTATTTCCAGTGAACTTACATTCTTCCAGGATGGCTGTGTATTGATATTATTGGCTGAAGTTACTATGAACTTGCATTTGTACTTTGCAATGAAATGCAATAAAGCATTTTAATATAAAACACTTTATATTAAAACCAGAAGAAATTTTATTAAATAGAATGCTGCACAGACTTTGTTCTTTGGGGGGATGCCGACCCTCCAACCAAAGAGTGACATGGCCTCAAGTGCTCCTCGAGGAACGTTGCCCTAAGATGGAAAAACTTTTCTCTGTGGACATGCCCGGGCTAGTAAGAACAATCAGTTGGTTGTTCACAGAAAGGAAGTAATCGGAGGGCTTCACAGGGTGAAGCTGGGGATTGGGCACTTGCAGAGGTTAGAGGAAGAGGTACTCTGTCCTTTTCACTTTTTAGAAAATGGTCATTTTTTAACTTTTGAGGAACTAATCAGACAGAACAGACAGCCAGACACTGTTGTGGTTAAGCCTGCAGCAAAATGTTGAGAAAGTGTATTCAATTTAGATCAAGTATATATGTATTCAGCAGCTTCTCTGCTGAACAAAGAATTTTCATGGCAGCTTCTGCTGTTTCATCATTATTCATGCCTTTTTCTATTTCTATACTTTTATTTGATCAGTGTGCATAAAAACATCCAATAAACGTAGGTTGTCACTGAGTGCCCGAGCAAGCACCAGTCTTCCTTTCAACAATCATTTTGTGTGCAGCTCTGCCTCTGTGTCCCTGATCAGTTAAGTTCTGTGGTCAACTACAGTCCTTTTGGTGACAGGCAGAAGTTTTCTTCTGCAACTTGCAACTAGGTAGCTTTTAGGAAAAGGTGAACTAACTCCTTACTCATATAACCCACAAATATTTATTGTGTGTTATTAGGTAGGGATACATACATAAGTAAACTTTAGGAATTTCCTACCTTTAAGGAATTTGCGGTTCAGTAGGGGAGGCAAATTATAATACCTAACATCTGTTATGCAGCTATTATGTGGGAGGCATTGAATGAAAGGTTAAGTGACATGCCTAAAATCACAGGGCTAGAAGAGTCAGGATATGAACCCAGTTTTGCAATTTTTGGCCAGGGCTGGGTTTGAAACCACCACCTCCAGTATATGGTCCAGCACCCTACTCCTTGAGCCACAGGCACCACCCGAATCCAGCCATTCTTACTGTGGAACAGGGTGTCTCAGCCTTGGCCCTGTTGACATTTTGGGCCACATAGCTTCTTACTATAGGGGCTGTTCTGTGTTTTGTATGATGTGTAGCAGCCTCCCTGACCAACAGCACCTTCTTCCAGTTGTGAAAACCAAAAAGTGTCTCCAGACACTGACAGATGTCCTCCTAGGGGCAAATTGGCCCAGAGAACCACTTCTCTAGAGCTTGTCCTTATAACCACTAACAGCAGTTCTCAACCTGTGGGCTGTGACCCGTTTGTAACAATGAACATACATTAGGAAGGTTGAGAACCACTGCACTAGTATCTTCCCAGGTGAATGACCAGTCATTTATAGGGTGGCCCAGAAGTTGACCCTAAAGCTGCCATACAAAAGGAAAATAGGAAATTGTGGCTAAGTGTACCTTTATTTACAAAATATTTATGACAGAATTTTATGAAATACTCACAAAATATTCTTGATATTGTCTAACTCTTTGTAAAATTTAGTATGTTTATTAAAGTGGTAAGCCCAGATATCTGCTAGAAGCAGAGGACAGATGCCAACACTTTCTAGGGCTGTAGAGAAGAGAAATATTCTCAGATAAAACAGTACTATTTGAGTTGACTGTTGAAGGAATTCACCTACTCAGAGAAAGGGGAAGAATATTTGCAGTAGAAGGACCCATTGCATAAAAGTAAGGCAGCATTAGCGAATGATCTGTGGTTTGCTCACCATTGCTGTTTTCTTGCTTCCTGTGTTCAAGTGGGGTTCACAGAAGCTATATAATGTTCTCTTTACTTCATATCAGAAGTGTTATGGTAGTCAGGATGGGCTAGGTTATGTTGTAGTAACAAACATCCCCACAAGCTAAAAGCAACTAAAGTTTATTTCTTATTTATGCCATATAGCTGGTCTGCTGTTGTTATCCTTGCTCTGTGAGCATGCCTGGTTACCTGGCAGCGGGAACGGGGACACAGTGAATCACACACTGACTCTTAAAGGGGCAGCCCAGAAAAATGACACTTATCTCTCCTGCTCACATTAATTGGCTAAATATCTCATAACCTTACTTAATTTTAAGGGAACAGGAAAGTATAGTCTTACCACATGCCCAGGGGAAGAACATGGGAATACTTAGGTGACAGCACTAACATCTACCGAAGATATCAAAGACCCATGCCTGGAATGTTCAAGCATGTACAGGTCCCTATCTTCTCTCTGAAAGCCTCCTAGCCCCTAGCTTGGGTTTAAAGAAAGATGGCTGTTTGTCAAACTCAGTGAGAAAGTACTGAGCAAAAAGAGAAAGTTAGGTGGCCAAGATTCCAGAAAATGTTAATTCTATGAATAAGTCCAAGAAAGTTTTTGTGGGATGGGACTAGGTGACAGGCATTCAGTTTTAAGAGTCAAGATGTTGGGAGGAGGAGAATTTATTTAAGTAAATATAACCTGGATGTGGTATATTGTTTTAGGGATGGGAGTAGTTGATCAGGACACCAGTAGTTATCTCAACACCCATAATGCTTTCTTTGGCTGTTACTATAGTAAAAAGAATGGCTTGAACACCTAAGTCAAGTGTCAGGCAGCAGGATGGTGTCTTTCGTGAACTCTAAATTTATGGAGCCATATCTGAGATAAAAGAGACGCCAACAGTAGTGGCTGAGAACATTATGGATGATTTAAGAAATTCCAAACAAATTCCATATAAACCCAAGACACAGCCTCCTCCTTAGAAACTCATTCAAACCATGACTCTGGCCCTGACCCTGGGGTGAGGAGATAGAGAGGGAGCCTGGCTGATGTGGGTCTAAAATGGGATGACACTGGAAACCTGTGGAGAGGATGCAGTCTTTGTCACCACTCAGCAGAGGGGAAATAAAGGTCTTAGAAAAACAGGAATAAAAATAGCAATCATTCGCCACTTCCCTCACCAATAAAATATTCTTTCCAAACTTGGCCTCCACTCTATTTCTGAACTGCTTCTCACTATGGTGTGTAGGGAGCCAGGGTTAATGAGAAAGACATTAAGTGTGGGGGTGTGAGGGAGGGGACATAGGCACCAATTCCAAGGTAGACAGAAATAGTAGCAGTCTGTGATGTAAGGTAAGGGCATTCTAGAAATGTGAAGAGCCTGAAATGGCCAGCTGGGTTCAGACAGTCTCCTGACCTCTGGGGTCTTGTCAGAGCATGTGTGCATGTGTGTGTGTATGTGTATGTGGTGTATGTGTAGGTGTGTTGTGGGGGGGGTGCACACATGCGAGGCTGCGAGGGAAGCTGTGTGCAGCTGAGTGAGTGTTACTGACCACCCTATGGTTTGCTGATAGCTGATTAAACTGGTTTGCGTGTGTTTCCTCCCTCCTGGCAAACACTGCAGGCTGCTCTGACATGTACCATGACTCTACACACCCAGTGTTTACTGTTTTTTTTCTTGCTCTAAGGGCAACAAGGCCCACATTATCCTTCTGGAAGCTTGAGCAGGACCAGATAATGTAAGATTGGGAGAGCTCAGACTGGGTACAAACAGATGTGCCTGATCGGGCTTCAGGCCACGGAGTGTGGGGCCAGGGTGCTGGCTCCCTCCTTGAGCACAGTCCCTCAGCACCTTTGTCCTCTCAGCTGTAAAATGGGCATGTTGCATGCACACCTGTGTAGGAAGGATCTGCATAGGTGCAGGCTCTGAGAACAGGCTTGAGTTAAAGACACCTAAGGCGGGGTGGGAGGGTAACCTTTCATTCCTTCCTTGGTTGTCCACTCCCTGGGAGTAGCTGCAGACATGTGCTTACTCTCTACTTGTTCCAGGGTCAGGACTGTGCCCACAGTGACCAGGATGGCTAAGGAGCCAGACTTCACTGGACCTCTGAAGGGCCCCTATACTGGCAAGAGGTTCTGGGCTGCTGGGAATGGGGGCTGCCTTCCAGGGAGCCTTCCCTCCCCTTGTGTGGTAGGAAGGTGGTTGAAGTTCTGCTGTTGCCTTGAGCTTTGAGGTCTCTGGAAGACACAGATGCTATCTATAAAACTAAGATTATTATCTCACTGTTGCTAAGTTTCCACCCTCGTGGATTACTGTACCCACCAGGGAGAAGATTTCCTGAAGCCCTTCTCCCAGAGCTCTGGGGCTAGGCCGAAGGACACCTTCTATGAGAAAGAAAACCTTGCCCCCAGGGAAGCCTGTTCCACAACTTGCTTGAGAGGAGGGGGGAGAACAAAGGTGTCCAGGAAAACACTCAGCCTCACCATAGTAAGCTTCCCACTACTGAGTGGGAGACCAGCATGGTACTGGTCTGCAGTGAAACTCATCATCTGCCACTTTTTGTCTTTTGACATGGAGTGTCGGGGCTAGGAATTGAAATGGTGGTGAAGGGAGTGGTGCTGAGTGATGGCAGATAGCCTAGTGGGTTCAGCTCAAAACCCAGAAGAAGGACTGGCAGTACTCCTGAGGAATTCTGTTTGGCATTTGTTGCCATTATGACAAATGATAGGAGCTCCAAATGGGTAGTTTCCATTTAGGCTTTGGTTAGCCACAGTTTCCCTTGGGCAGTTTATCCACAAGAGCCATGATTGGCATTAGTGTTACTATAGTTCTCACTATTTGTGACTGTCCAGCCCACTGCAGGCCATTGATCATTTTTGGCCCTTGAACACTATTTGTCAGTAGTAACACTCTCAGCCACAGTGCAATATGCATGCACATGCACACTTCCAAATATTCTATAGGACCGGGGCAGGTACTGCATCGGGTTAAAAATCACTACATGGAATTATTTACTTTGGCAAAATATCAGGAGGATTTCAAGCTGGCTTCAAAGGATTTTAGGGGGAAGTAGGAAGGAAATGGGGGATATTAGGCCAAGAAATGTCTGATGTCAGGTTGGACGGGGTATTGGCTCAAATATTTTAGTGGTAAAGTTTCACTTTATTCTATGTATGATGAGCACCCAATTAACTGGACACCCCCAGGGCATTGAAGAATCTTTATCATTTTTTTTCACATGTAAATATAAAATGTGTAAAATATATGTGTATAGATAACATGGCTACTTCCTGCTCTTTTTTAAAAATTTATTTATTTATTTATTTATTGATTGATTGATTGATTTGGAAGGTGAATGAGTGTATCAATGAATGAACACAGTCCCCTCCAGGGCAAAGTGAATGAATGCATCAATGAATGAACACAGTCCATTCATGGAAGTGAGGCCCAGGAAATTCACATGAAACTGACCTAGGAATAGGGAATAGGGGTTCCACATTTAGTCCCAAGTGCAAAGTGAAGGAGACACTGAGGCACAGGTGACTCCTCAGCAGTTGTCAGACCTTTTTGGCTATTGGAGCCTCCAGTGGGGGTTGGAGGCCCCCCTCCTTGCCAGTCATCGAGCCCGCTGGTTCTTCAGCTGGCTGCTGCAGCACCAACACCACCAAGGAGGAGGCGGCAGGTATGCCAGTTCCACTGAGCTGGCCAGTGCACCAAATGTTCTGCATCAATTCTCCCTCTCTGAGTAGAAACTCCAACTGCTGTTAGGGAAAAAGGGCAAAGACTCGATCTAACTGCTTCCTGCTGAATCAGGCGATGATAGAAGGGGGCAGTTAGGGTTTCTCTGGAGGGAGAGTGATACAAGGGTTCATGGACTGGAACCATCTTTATTGTATGTGGCTAGATGACATTTCTGGAAAACACATTAGTATAATCAGTAATAGGCAAAGGTACAGCAGCATCAGGTCAGAAGCACTTATTCAGTGATGCTAAAAGAAAACCATATTAGGAATTTTTTTTTGCTGTTTCCTGAATAATAACTTCAAACTTTCCTTTGGTTCACAAGTGTAGGTGGTCTGTGGTTGGCTGTTTTCACTGTCTGCCTCTGTAGAAGATGGAGGGTTCCAGGATTTTACTCATCATTGATGTATGCAGGAATCGACTCTTATAACTTTAACAGCTGTAGAAGAAGACAAGATAACAGGAAAGGGGACTTCCCAAGTTGGGGTTAGGGAAGGTGAATTAGAGGGAAGAGTTTTGATCATGACTAGATCTCCAGGAGGGACAAGTTCCTGTTTTAGTTAGTATGTCCCTCCCCAAAAGGGGAGCAGGACTTACAGGCATGATTAGGGAGACATGAGAGACCAGAAGTCATCCCAATTGCAGCTTAAAGGCTGGGAGAAAAATTTGGTGACTGGCTTTCCAGACACCCCCTGTATAGTTATGGATTTGGGAGAGAAAAGACCAGGGTTAGAGAGAAGTACAGAAAAGGTTGCACCAGTGTTCAAAAGAAATATTATCTCCTGGCGCTCCACTATAAGGCAGACCTGGGGCTCTTGAGGGGTGATGACACAAGTGGGAGCCATGAGAATTTGCCTCAGGCACCGTCTACTATAGGAAGATAACTTTCAAGCCAACAATCTCTGCAAAGACAATCAAGGGGTTGACTTTAACATCATTAAAAAGTTTCTGACTTTTTTCTTACCTAGAAAACTTAAAACTGTACCCATTTCTCTACTTCTATTAATCTCCAAGATTCCACAGGCTGAGGTTAGCCTTTATAACTAAGTTGTCAGCATATAACCATTCTTTAAACTACATCCCTATAAAAGGAGAAAGTCATAAGAAAAGAGGAAGAGGTACCTGAATATTGTTTAATTAGAGAAAACAAGTGGAACATATTTCAAGTGAGGGAGAATGGGGAAAGACTGTCTGGGAGATGGAGGAAATCCTAGATTGCAGTAATTCTTAAATGCTGGGTTAGGACTTGGAGAATTTAGACAGCTATTCTGCATGCCCAGACTTTTCTGATATTTGTTATCTGGTTATTGGAATAATTTTAATTAAACATTTGTTTGACTAATTATGTTTGTTTGTACTCTTTGAATTTTAAAGGATGCCATATTCAGCAATTCCTAGGTCCACCTGTGGGTATTCCACCACCTTCGATAATCACGGACAGCAATCCTGCAGCAGTAGCACAAGCAAAGCATCTGCTCCTGGTTGAGCCAGACTGAAAACACTCTGGTAGGTGCATCTCATTCACCTGCTGAGTTGTCTCATGTCACCTGTGCTGCCCTCTTCCTTCTGGTCAGACTTCATGTATCTGCCTGCTCCTGCCTCTGCCCAGGCCCAGATTCTGAGGGCCAGCTGGTGACTCTTGCCTTCATCATTTCAGCTTCTGGACAGCATGGTGATTCCGCTTGGGCTGGTGGGTCCATACATGGGCCTCTGCCTACAACCCTTTTGTTTGCCAAGCCCTGCAGCCCTGCCCCTGCCAAGTGAGCATCTCAGGCAACTAGTGCAGGATGCAGCTCAGATTTGATGTCCTAATAACATGTTTTTTTAGCCAAAGATCACTGATAACTGGTATAAAGGAGGACAAGAGAATTCATGTACACATGGCTAAAAGCCAGTTTTCAGGCTTTGTTTTGTTCAACATAAGAACAAAATAACTCCAAATCAAAGGGGGGAGTGAGAGGCAGAGAGAGAGAGAGATAAAATATCATGGCTCAGGCCAAAGTGGAATTCCCGATATCTAAGCATTGTGTAGTTCCCAATATCTTAGCATATTGGGAAGTTCATAAAACACATAAAGCTTGAGTTCTTGGCATGTTTACTGTTGTGAAAGTGCATAAGTTGTTAGGGACATTTCCTACCTGCTTATATGCTATGCACTGACTTTACCCTCTGCACACTTAATATGCTACACACTGACTTTACCCTCTGCACACTTTCCCTGGGCTGACTCTGCACATCTGCTCCTTTCCTGGCTAGGCAGTGCCCTCCCCCATCTTCCCCATGGCGGGGAGCAGGGAGAATAGCCCTGAGATTATTGCTGGCCCAAGGGAAGCAGCTGGGGAATTTCTGTGGCTGCTTAACTGATGGCTAAAGCCAGCTTATAGTTTAAGTCCCATTAAGGGCATCAGGCACACCCCTCTTGGCGAAGAGTTAAAACTAACTTCCAGTATTTTATGTTTTCAAATTGGCAGCCATGAAAGCTGTATGGTTTGCCCCACAGGAATCGGCAGGTGCCAGCCTATTCTGCATACGTGCTATGGAGCCTGCCTTCTTGCTGTAATCATTGTTGCTATGCAAGCAATTACTAGAAATTAGGAGTGAAGTTGTTTATGGAATTCAGATAACTATTGGCCACATACATATGTGCTGATAACAGAAACAGAAGGAAAAAGGAAAACCGCCATCCAAAAATACCTACCCCAGCCTCCTGAAAATAGCTTTCTTTCTTTCAGGCATGTTTCTTTACTAAAGCACAAACAACCTTTCCCACAACACATTCAGCATAAATGTCATTTATTAAATTCTTTCTCAGGGTCAAATGATGGAGAGAAGCTTCCTCAATCTGTAGGTCAAGTTCTAAGCATGGTTTCCATTTTTAGCACACTTTACTAATTATAAAACTTTTTGCATACATTACTTCCTTTGCTCCTCAGTACAATTATTTATGACAAGTGGGCAGGAATTATTATTTGTATTTTATAGAAGAAGTGCCTGAGTTGAAAGATGTTAAGCAATTAAGTCTAAGTCACAGTGAATAAAGAGCACAAATCTGGGTCCTCTGACCCTAGAGGGTTCTGTCTATTTAGCTCAGTAGAAAACTTGTGTTAGGACAATAAGGGAGTCCAGAGTAAATATAAATGTGTGGTGTGTGTGTGTATAAAAACATATATATATACACATACACACATATATGCATATAAAATATTTATACATATATATGCATATATATGTATATATATGTATGTATAATGTATATATCCTGGGAGGCCAGGTCAGGATGTTGACAAGGGTCCTTTAGGTCACCAGGAGCCAATTAGGGGACAATGTGGCCAAAACAAGGACCTAGACCCCAAACATCACAGACACACTATGGCCACGTATCACCAACTAAGACAGTTTTGGGTTTTGTTTGTTTGTTTGTTTGGGGCTGACATGGGAAAGATGAACATTCTGTCATGACACCTGCTGTGAGTTTCTTAAAAATGCAAAATCTAATACTTGGTGACAGACACTCTCAGGACAAAGATTTTCTATTTGGTTTTGTGATAGCTACTTTCTTGGCAACATTACATTATATCAGGAAGAAAATACAACAAACTAGAATTTTCATCGAATGTATCCTTCTGTTTATACAGACTATTGGCCAAATATAAAATATGCCATATCCTCTCTGAAAAACTAAGCTAACATGGTTTATTGTCTCTAAACTGGACATGGGAGACAATACTGATGCATTTATCTGATGCATATTGCATACGTAAAGCAGTAGGTAGGAATTAGCACCCACTAATACAAGTGAGTAAGTGTGTTTAGTTTCTTTAAAGCATCCCTGTTCCCCTTACTGGTGGAAAGTACAAAACTATCATTTGTGAGTTCCTTGTCTCTTGGGATGGATGGAGTGGAGTGCTTATGTTTTCTATGTCCAAAGCATTGGGGAGCCCCTCTGGTGAGTCCGCTCTGGGATGCCCTCTGCCTGGCCCACATAGGCTCTTCCTGTCTATAGATGCTGTGGTTTCTGTGTCTTACATGGGCATCAAGGATCTTTGGCAAAGCTGCACCTCTAAGTGGACCATGGCACTCTGGTTTTTAGGGTTTTGCCATTGCCGAGAGGAGAAGTTTTCAGATGGTAGAAAACTCTTCTCAGGAACCCACAGAGCTTTGTTACTTTCCAGGCCCCAAGCCTGGATAAAACCTCTTCTCTGAGCCTTGCTGTGCTTTGAAGCACACTTGTCCTCTTTCTGCCTTTGGGGAGTCACGATTCCTGAGGCAAAAAAAGTGAAATGAATGGGGAGGGAAATTTATAGGAAGGAAAAGCTTGCTTTAATAGTGCAATAAATCATCCTGCCATAGTGATATCATGTCTGCAAATTGGGATTTGCCCTCTTTACTTAGAAAATTTTTAAAAATCCCACAGAAGGAAATCAAGAGTAAAATTTTTGTATTTCTATATAAATAACATAACACACAGATATACCAGTGTGTGCATATATATATATACATATATATATATGTGTGTGTGTGTGTTTAAGATATATACATATTATATATATACACACAGAGATACATATAGCTCTGTGTGGGGGTGTGTGTGTACATTATACAGTCATAAATCTCTACAGAACTATCAGAATTTGTTTTGTCTTTGTATTTTTTATTTTCTTTTTCAAAATATTAATATTTTCATTTAATTCATTTTATTTTTATTTACTTATACTTGAAAAATGAAGGTTGCATATTTGTCATGTACAGCACAGTTTTTGTAAAATCTAATACTTCCAAAATCTAATACTTGGTGACAGGCACTCCCAGGACAAAGGTTTTCTAATGTGTTTTGAAAACAATGTTTGGAAATATGCATACACTGTAGAAGGCCTAAGACAGGCTACTTCAAATATGCATTGCCTCATGCACTTATTATTTTTTGTGGTGAGAACAAAAAAGTTTTTTTCAAGTATAAAATACATTGTTATTAACTATAGTCATGTAGTACAAGAGATCTCTTGAACTTATTCCTCCTGTCCAGGTGAAATTTTTATTTTTTGGCCAACATCTTCCCAATGTCCTTTATCTCTTGGCCAACATTTTCCGAATGTCCTCACCCAGCCACTGGTGACATCCATGCTACTCTCTATTTCTGCGAGTTCAATGTCTTTCCATTGCACAGATAAATGAGAACATGGAGCATTTGTCTTTCTTTGCATGGCTTAACATCATGTTCTCTGGGTTCATCCCTGTTGCTGCAGAAGACCTTGTCTTTGGAATATAATTCCAAGTTCCATTATTTGTACAATAAAGAATTAATCAATCTGAGAACATCATTCCTTCTGCCTGTCACCTCAGCTTCCCTTCATTCACTCCATTTTAGAATATAGTTCTGAGTTCTATTATTTGTACAATAAAGAATTAATCAATTTGAGAACTTCATTCATTCTACCTATCTCCTCAGCTTCCCTTCATCCACTCCATTTTTCTTTTAAATTTTGACTGGTGATAAGTTTTGTTTATGTATGCATACATGCATTTATTTGTTTAAAAATTCATGCCCATAGTTGACTCAAGCCAATTTGGGCAGCTTGCTGAGGGTTCATAACTGCTGCCACAATGGCCAGTCAGCCGCGGGGCATCCCACAGTTGCTGGAGGCAGAGAAGCAGGCAGCTGAGATGTCTGAGGCTGAAGCAGATCAAAGCAGCAGCTCAGGCTGAAATTGAACGGTATCGCCTGCAGAGGGAGAAAGAGTTCAAGGCCAAGGAAACTGTGGCACTGGGATCTCATGGCAGTTGCAGTGAAATGGAGGAAAACCAGAAGATGACCACCCTCCAGACGTATACTTCCATCAGAATAGAGATGAAGTTTCGGATAACTTTTTGGCTTTTGTCTGTAACATCCGGCCAAAAATGCATGAAAAGCTAGGAGAAGAAGAAAGGAGTGCCTGTTCCATGATTTGGCATTTTTAGACGCCCTCATGGAATATGAAGCTTTAGCAAAGCTTGAGTCATAATACTTACAAAAGACATTAAATTATTTCTTTATAGTACTCAGTAGAATCCCTTCACTTTTTGGAGAGCAAATCTAGCTTCTTTGTACAGATTTTAAAGATTTCATCTTTTTACTTCATATTTCTTAGAAATTTAATAGGTACATATTGTTTTTCTATGCCTTTTAGCTCAATTACCATCTATATCAATTTTGTTTCCTTCTTAAGATCTAGTAAAAAAAGGGGAGGGATTAAGTAATTCTTTTGCCCTTGAAAGCCAGGGGCTTTATCTATGAAAAAGTAGGAAGTAGATTTGGTAACCTGTGTGAAGCAGCAGCTTGCCTGAAAGTCTTCCATTCTTGCTCATGGTTAGAACAGTGCATTCTAGTGCAATTGTTGAGGCTATGTTTAGTTTCTCTCATTCAAAATGTCTATTTGATAGAATTCAAGAACTTTTCACATGGTATTTGGTGTACTGTTAATCACTTAAAAGTAAAGACTCTTTGTCATAAAAAATAAATAAAAATTCTTGCCCGTGTAAAATTTGCCTTTGACAAAAAGCACCACTGGTCCCACTAATGTCTCTTAGTGCAGGCATTGTACTGGGTTTCGTGCAGGCATTGTACTGGTTTCCATGCAGGCACAGGATGTGGGGTACATCTTCCTGCCTAGGGGAGCTGTCCACAATTGGGTTAGATAACGTAGACGCCTGAGAACTCAGGTGGAAAACTAAGTACATCTAATCACTGAGAAAAAGGTTAAAAGGTTAAAAAGGTTAAAAAGATTAAAGGAAATAAAAAAAGACTTGGAAGACAAACTGGGTCAAAACTGGGAAATTTGATGAGAAACCAGGAACACAGCTGCATTTTGTATACCAGTGAACTTTAAGATCCCAAAGACCAGGTCTTGGAAATTCAGGGTCTGTCTCAAAGCCTCTGATCAGCTGATATTTGAAAGCATTTTATTCAAAGCAGCCTTTTTTTTTTTATAAACCAAAGACAACTGATTTAACCCTGGTGACTCTGGCAATCGGAGAAATATAATTTACCCTAGGAAAGGGAAAGAAACTCTTAAACCTGGAAGAAAATGTTAATTTCATATCCAGAGCAACCCAGTGTTTTGGGAAAAAGAGGTCAAAGGAGTCAAAGGAGTGGTAGATAAGGAGCCCTAAATTCATGGCTGGAAGAACCTCAGGTTATTTGCTTGGTCTCCTGGTTTTATAGATTAGGGGAGAAGATGTATTCAAGATTTACTATAGTGAGCCAGGATCAGAAACCCCAGTTTAAAAAAATACCTATTTTGATTCTTTTGCAAAATAATTTCAACAAAGATGTCCTGGTTTTTGTTTTAAGAATAGTGAAGTCATTTTGTTTAGATTGTGGGGGGAAGTGGGGAAGCTTACCGCTTATTCAAATGATAGCACTTAAAGACTCAAGTTTTATGGCAGTTTATTATGCTTGAGAAATAACAGCAAGTAAGAGTAATCAATCATTGCTTAGATTTTCTAAATGACTCCCAGGAAAAAGAAAAAAAAAAACATTAAAGAGCAAACAGGATTGTGCTTATTTCATGCCATACTCTCAAAATATTTCTCTGTGTTTTCTGGAACCTCTTAATGTTGTTTCATATATTTTTCTTACGTTGGATGGAAGATGAGGCTTTTTTCTAAAGATTGATTCTCTGTAAGTGGAACTTCAGTAAACCATATATTTGCTCACAGTTCTAATCCCCTAACTTCTACTTTAAGTAGATTCCCATTGTGAAATCCAGTTTTTCTAAAATACCCTGCAATACCCCTACAAACCCTGACATGTTCACTTATAGCACAAGCTTGATTCTAAATAAACAGATCCCAGCAAACACTTATTTTTCACCAAAAGTGTGTGAACATAGCAATTAACTTATTGGAGAATTACTGTCAAGAAGGGCAAATAATGAAAGATAATCAAATAGCAGGATTTCAACATGAAAATATGCACCCTATGATATGATCAGTGTTAAAATTCCCTTGTAATCATCTGTCAGCTTGGTATATATTTACCATTCACAAAAATGGTCTACGCTCCATAAGATAATAGAAGTCAATGGCCTTTTCTACCAGTATTGCAGTTACAATTTTCTGCATATTAGGAGAAAAATTTCTGACTCTGCAGAAGCAGGAAAAATTAACCTGAAACTGATGAGATCAAAGCAATGCTAATAAATGTAGATTTATCCTGATGTAATTTCTGAAATTTAGTAATCCTGAGGACATCTTTGTATTACCCAAATCAGCACAGAGTTAGTTCTTAAGGTGTTTGAACACATTCTCTGAGCTAGATCACAGTGTGTGGCTTTGAAGCAATAAAGGTTCTGGAAAGAATAAAATTGAGAACAGTAAAATAATTTCAATACATGAGAGTTATTTACTGAAATTCACAGGTACCTGAACAAATTTTTCTTGGCCTAGGGATCAGTAGTTCCTCCACCAGCTGTATAGCCATGGACAAACAAGCTGATTAGTTTTTTTTTATTTTATTTATTTGTTGTGTGTGTGTGTGTGTAGAGACAGAGTCACACTTGTTGCCCAGGCTTTTGTCAAACTCCTGGCCTCAAGAAATTCTCTGCCTCAGTCTCCCAGTGCAATAGGATTATAGGTGTGAGTCACTGTGCTCAGCCAGCTGCTTAATGTTTCTGTACTTTAGTTCCTTCACTAGTGAGAGGGCAATAATGAAAGAACTTCCTTTGTGTGGTTTGTATGGGTTGAATGAGCCATGATGAAGAAAGCACCAGGAACAGGCAAGACAAATGGATCACTGCTGGGCAATCACTGCCTTACAGGGGGCTTGCCTCAGTTTCATTGTCTCTAAACTAACTAGCCCAGAGCACAGCCAATTTCTCAAATGTCCAGTGGTGGTAAAATCAATTTTCATTGAGGCCAGCATTTTTTATTTAAATGAATAGCAATGGAATAAAATAGAACTCAACAGAGAGTGTCACATTCAGTAAGTATTGCTTAATGCTGCTTTTGTTTACGTGTGAGTAAGCTCTTGAACACATCCTAGAAAAAGTGCAACTTACCTGGTTGCTGAATATCACTACAGTCACCTTCAAAGTACTCCCCTTGGGAAACTATGCACCAATCCCAGCACTTAGCCCATCCTTCAAAGTAATTTTGGAACTCTTTTTCTGAAATGGCCTTCAGAGGTGCCATTGTATGGCATACAAAAACAGGCAACAACAATAATGAATGCTGCACAGAAAAACCAGGTCAAATGTTGGCACAAATACAGCTGTGAGACACTGATACATTAAGGTTATGAAACCTTACCAAGTTGTTTGTCCAGCGCTGCCAATGTACGCACATAGCATCAAGTTCACAAAATTAATTATCAGACTTCATATGATGACAGCTCTGATGGTCATTTCAGAAAAAGAGTTCCAGAATTGCTTTGAAGGGCAGACTATTTATTGGCATCCATGCATGGCTTCCCAAGGTGGGTACTCCAAAGATGATTGTAGCAATATTCAGGAATGAGGTATGTAGTACTTTTTCTGTGGCACTTTTTTATAATTGTCAGACCTTATATATAATATATATATTTGGGGAATGCTATATTGATATGACAAAGTTCTTTTTCTACTGGTTGTGCTCAAAATTTGGAAGTCACAGGGGTTATATGTTACCCCAAGTTTCCTTTTGTCTTTACTTTAGTATTTCACTAAAAAGTAAAAGTAACAAGCAGAAAAGGGCCCTGGAGAAGGAGCCCAGAGACTCTGCTGGGCCTAGGTCAGCTCCCCTAGCCCAGAGACTCTGCTAGGCCTTGATTGTTGAAATAATTTCTCCAGATACCAATTTTCTCCTATGTAAAATGTGGATAACAGCACCCATCTCTCACATGCCCTGGTAGTGAATAGATGAGGTAATGTACAAAAACTATATGTTGTTATAAATTTTATCATAAATATGAGCATCCTGTGATTCTGAGCATGGAAAAGTCTTTTGTTGAAGAATCACATTTCTGCAGAAACTCTGTGTCCATCACTGTGTTTTTCCTTTCATCCATGATTCCCACTTTTATGCTTCTTTTCCTCCTTTAAGACTTAACTCAGACATCATCTCTCTCATCCCATCCCACATGTATATATCTCTTTGTAATTACCACATTTTAAAGTAAAATGTGTCTGCCACCCTCACTAGGCCATCCCACTTTCCAACTTCTTCTTCTTCTTCTTTTTTTTTTGAGATAGAGTCTTATCCTGTCACTCTGAGTAGAATGATGTAGCCTCACTGCTCACAGCAACCTCAAACTCTTGGGCTCAAGTGATGCTCTTGCCTCAGCCTCCTGAGTACCTGAGACTACAGGTGCCCACCACGCCTGGCTAGTTTTTCTATTTTTAGTAGAGATGGGATCCGGTTCTTGCTTAGGCTGATCTCTATCTCCTGAGCTCAAGAGATCCATCTGCCTCAGCCTTCCAGAGTGCTAGGAATACAGAGGTGAGTCACTGTGCCTGGCCCTTATTCATTGTTTAATTCCCTGGCTTCTTATTCATTGTTTAATTTCTAAAACTTTGTGCAATATCTACATGTAACATGCTGTCCAAAATACTGCCTAAGCTGACCTGAGCTCACCTTCTACTTCTGCTATTTCTTCCCCTACCTTCACTCTTGTTCTCCTACACCCTCTTTCAATGTATTTATTCATTGTTCCTACCTACTATCTCATTTCTAACATAAACATGGCATAAATAATAGCAAATTGAATGGCCAAAATGACCTCTTGGCCTTCTTTATTGGAACATTTCCAGAGGGGTCCATTATAAGAGTGTATTTGGTCTTAAATTAAAAAAAAAATAGTATATTCAAATAAGGAGAATGGTAATGGTGGAAAATAGTTACTTGCATGTTGTGACATTAAACTGGGAGACTACAAATGGGTACGCAGAGGTAGGAGAACCAGGGGTAAAGCTTTAGATGCGGAGATGATTACAGAAAAGAGTCTGATACAGAGCTCTGAGCTGTTCCCCATCTGCCATTGCCCTGTGGAGGGGCACTAGGGTTACTATGGTGCCCCAATCATGTCCTTCCCCTCCCCTGTAGAAAGGACAGTCCTTTTGGCCCCCAGTCATTACCCAGCTATTCAGATTCTCAATCCAATACGTAATTGATTCACAAAGCAATATTAGGAGGCTATGACAGTGTGACATAGACATCAATAAAGCCTGGGCACAATGAAAATCACTTTTTCAAACTCTGAGTCTGATTAGATGGTCATATCACTCTTCTGGCTGTTGAATGTTTTGCCTGCTGTCACTGCTAGGCTGTGGGGTTGATTTATCAGGAAACAGAGGTACGTCACCTTCTCACTGCTGTTAGCATATTCCTGTGAGAGGACAGGTTACGCAAACATCTGCTCTGTCTCCCTTGCATTTATTTGCTTATTCATGCATGGAGTTTTGTTCCAGGGGTAATTCAAGCATATGCTATTCGAGTACAAATAAATTGAAAATTGCTCCTGCTGATATTTTGACAAGTTATTTTCCTGCTGGCATTGGGTCAAGACTTTTCTGTCTCTCCCAGAATATTTAAAGTAACTACCCCCATGTCAGATACATTGTAAGCAATTTTCAGTGTTATAGTTCCAAGGTAGGCTCAATATGTTTCTAAAAGCTCCAGGCCCCCCAATTTGCTATTTAGTGTGTATTACCTACAATGCCTTGTCTACAAAGACTATTATAAAAGCTATAGTAATGGTGTCATGTAGTACCTTGCCTCTTGAATAAACCTTCACTTATGTTAAGGATGTGGTAAGCTGAGAACAAATGTCCTGCTGTCATTCAACTGAAGTTACGTCTGTACTTTTTCATGCGCAGGGTTACAAAGTATTTCATGTGTATTAACTCATTTAATTCTAACATAATGATGCCCTTTTATGAGTGCATTATTGTCTCCATTGTACAGAATAATGAACAAGATGCCCAAGCAGTGAATTTAGACAAAAGTAAGGCCAATACCCAACACCGAACCTGTAGAAGTCATGTACCCAGGAGACTAACCTGGGGAGTTGGACTGCAAAGTCTGTGTCTTTTGACCACACCAGCATATAGCATGTCATAAATCCTTCACATTTTTTTTTTATTTTCCCTAATCTTCCTATGGCTGATTTTACCTAGACTGTTCAGTTCTGACCACTAACTCTCCTTCTGGATCTAATATTAGACAGGCATAGAAGTGTCGTAAATGCCCATTGTGTGATTATCCTATCTCTGAAATGTCTTGGGTCCTGCATGTTATATGTCCAGGCAGAAATGGCCCTATTTTGTCTAATCAATGTGCACTGGTGAAGAGAAGTAGTGAGTCATTTGGTGAAATCACTTGGCTGGGAGTCACCACATGATATTTCACATTTTTGCTTATTTAGAAAGTACCAATCTAGACTGACCTTAATGGCAGCATGAGCTCTGTGTTTCTTGAGTATACAGTTCCATTTAATGAACCATTTGGTCTAAATTTGGTATAATTTGGAGTATATATATGTATAAGACATTCATCATACATTTATTTATAATAATCAAAATTTGTCTTGAATCAAAATATTCAATAATATTTTAATTCAATAAATATTATCAAATCAAAATATCCAATAATAAAGTCTTGGCTAAATAAGTTCCGATATGCTTAAAAAGCAAGAAATGCAGTATACCTATTGCATATTTTATTTTAGGAAATGTTTCATGACATAGGAAAAATAATGAAGCATTAAATTAAAAATAGGATTATAAATTGTGTGCCCTATAAGGATCCATTTTCATAATGAATATACATGTTTATGTGCACAGAGTAAAAGAGCAGATGGAAGTAGTTCCAGGATGATATCTGCTACTATTGGTGCTAATTGTTACTTTACATTCTTTCATATTTTCTAAATGTTCTATAATGAATAGTTCTTTTTTATTTTTTATTTTTTATTAAATCATAGCTGTGTACATTAATGCAATTATGGGGTACAATGTGCTGGTTTTATATACAATTTGAAATACTTTCATCAAACTGGTTGACATAGCCTTCACCACGTTTTCTTAGTTATTGTGTTGAGATATTTATATCCTACCCTTTGTAGATTTAACATGTACCCTTGTAAAATGCAACGTAGGTGTGGTCCCACCAATTACCCTCCCTCCACCCATCCTCCTCCTCCCCTCCCCTCCTGTCCTCCTTGCCCTTCATCTTGGGCTAGAGTTCTTAATCATATGAGAAAATCATGATTAAAGAACAAAGTAATTTTTTTTTTATTATTTTTTTTCTAGTAGCCTCTTTATTTATTTTATTTATTTTTTTTATTGAATCATAGCTGTGTACATTAGTTCAATCATGGGGTACAGTGTGCGGGCTTCACATGCAATCTGAGATATTTTTATCAACCTGATTGACATAACATTCATGATATTTTCTCGTTTACTATACGAAAACATTTTTGATCCGTATTTAGAAGTTTTCTCCTGACCCTTCGAATATGTACCACACATGTGATCTCACCCTTTGTCCCATCTCCCCCCACCCTCTCCCTCCCCTTTCCTCCCTCTCCCCTTTCCCCATCTTCCTGTGCAATAAATGGGTTGTAGC
>CAUYON010064216.1:0-15696 GCA_963573935.1 Arctocebus calabarensis | reverse complement strand
TTTTAAGTTTTTTATTTTATTTTTTTATTTTTATATATACATGTGTTAATTAGGTTTCCACTTTTTGCCTTCACAGAATTTAAAATTTAAAAGGCTTAAAATTTAATAACAATGTTTAAGATAAGGACTAGAACCCATGATTAATTTTTATACTGGAAAAGTAAAAAAAAACAAAAACAAAAATAAAGATGAAATCAAGTCTTTTTTTTCAGATATGACAGTGAAAGAATTTGCGGACAGCAGATGTGCACTACTAGAAATGTTAAAGGCAGTTGTTCAGGCAGAAGAGTAATGATACCATACAGACCTATACATTAAAATGAACATTGGCAATGACAACTACATTGATAAATGTATATGATACCTTTCTTACTATTTAAATGTCTTTAAAAGTAATTGATAAAAGGCTAAGAAAGGTAAATTAATGATCCTACTTTCTAAGAATCCTAAATTTCAATAATGAAATAGTAATGGCTAATAGTTTGAGTACTTACTATGGATAAGGAATATTACCTGTGTTATTTAATACATCTAACAACTCTATAGCTGAGTACTATTATCGTTCCCCTATTACCTATATAGAAATTGATCTATTGGAAGATGAAATAACTTGTCCAAGATTACACAACTATTAAGTTGATAAACTGGAACTTAAATTCATTCTGTCTGACTGTAAAGCTTGGGTATTGTACCATTTTGCTGTGTTACTTTCTCAGGGAAAAAGGAACTTACAACAGATCAGGGGATAGGTCAGAGAGGATCATCAAGTAAAGGGTCAAAGGAGGAAGGAGTAAAGATCGCTTGGTAGATGTCCTCAATTCCTCACAGAATAATCACAGATAATTTCTAGTTTGATACCCCAAGGCATTCAATTTGGCACGTTTCACTCTAATATTTTCCTTAATGCAAAATTTACACAGATGTGGGGGCCAGTGAATTCAGCTCTTTATTTCTACTTCAGCACAGTTTAGAATTTGCCATTTGAAGTTAAAGAAGGGGGAAAAACACATATCCTCACCTGCCTTAGGGAGGCAATGAACCTCACTTTTCAGAGAGCTGGCCCCTTGCATCATCTCAGCCAAGTTTGTTCCAACTTTTAAAAGATATTAAGGCTTAGCACCTGTGGCTCAACGGGCTAAGGCACCAGCCACGTACACCTGAGCTGGCGGTTCGAATCCAGCCCGGACCTGCCAGACAACAATGACGGCTGCAACCAAAAAATGGCCGGGCGTTGTGGTGGGCGCCTATAGTCCCAGCTACTTGGGAGGCAGAGGCAGGAGACTGGCTTGAGCCCAGGAGTTGGAGGTTGCTGTGAGCTGTGACGCCACAGCACTCTATCCAGGGTGACAGTTTGAGGCTCTGTCTCAAAAAAATAAAATAAAAATAAAAGATATTATTAGGGAGGCGCCTGTGGCTCATCGAGTAGGGCGCTGGCCCCATATACCAAAGGTAGCAGGTTCAAACCCTGCCTCAGCCGAACTGCAAAACAGAAAAATGGCCAGGTGTTGTGGCAGGTGCCTGTAGTCCCAGCTACTCGGGAGGCTGAGGCAAGAGAATTGCCTAAGCCCAGGAGTTGGAGGTTGCTGTGAGCTGTGTGACACCATGGCACTCTACCAAGGGCCATGAAGTGAGACTCTGTCTCTACAAAAAAAAAAAAAAAAAGATGTTATTAAATGAAACTGACCATGTTTCTTTTATTTGGCTCATGGTTTTGGAGAAATTTCTAGAGAAATTAAACTAAAAAAAAAATCTCCAAGAGTAATGCTTTCAGAAGACCTTAATTTCGGTTTTATAGAACAAGTTTTTTGGAAAGTATTTATAAGGTTTCATTACAAATGATAAAATATCTTATTAAGTCTACAAGTAGGAGGTTTAAAGGTTTGTTATGCATTTCTTAAGGTTCCTAGATTACTCTTTCTTTTCTGCTTTTTCCCCTTTATAGTTGTTCTGACTAGTATTTTAAATTCTTAAGCTTTATCCTCAATAGCAATAAATAATAGTTTCAAGTATTGCCTGTGGACATCCCCCTGGTTAGTGTTAAGGGTCCCTAAGAATCTGACACTCCATTCCATGATTTTCTAGGAGGACTCAGCACAACAGATTTATTGGATATAAAGCAGAATTAGCACAGGGAAAAGACAGTGGGGCTATGTCTGAAGGAAACCAGGCACAAACTTGCACGAGTCCTCTCCCGGTAAAGTCATACAGGATGTGCTTAATTCCCTCAGCAATGAGTTGTAATAACATGTGGAAAATGTTGTCTCTAAAGAGCAACATTAGAGATGCATTGCTGAAGATTTATATATTGAAGGCTGATCATGGGGGCACCTTCCCCCTAGCACTTACCAAAATTCCAGACTCCATAAAGGAAGCAGGTGTTCAACATAAACCACATTGTTTGCACAACCGATTTATACACAGTGAGCCACTCTTAAGAGTTCTGGGACTGACGGGAACCCTTCTGAAATCTTAGTTCCCAGATGTTAGCCACAAACCAACCTTGTGAGCAGGCCTGCCAGGTTAACTCTTTTCTGCATAGCTATTCAAAGAATAAAGATATTTCCTGTCACATATATTTTTATTAGGAAACAAAATCTTTCTTGTTTTCTCTCTCACTAGATTTCGTCTTAGTACCATTAGCTAGTTGCTTATATCTTAATGGCAGTGAGGCTGTTAAGTTAAATATCTGGCATTTATGGTCTCTATATTGGAAGACAGAGTCTGCCAACAAGGAAGGAAGAGCAGTGAAAGTAGGGGGATAATGTCTATCAGGACACTGAATATTTTTTCTAAATCATAATTGTCAATCCAAACATTTTTTTTTTTTTGAGACAGAACCTCAAGCTGTCACCCTGGATAGAGTGCCATGGCATCACAGCTCACAGCAACCTCCAATTCCTGGGCTCAAGCGAGTCTCCTGCCTCTGCCTCCCAAGTAGCTGGGACTACAGGCGCCCACCACAACGCTCGGCCATTTTTTGGTTGCAGCCGTCATTTTTGTTTGGCGGGTCCTGGGGCTGGATTCGAACCCGCCAGCTCCGGTGTACGTGGCTGGCGCCTTAGTCAATCCAAACATTTTTAAAGGTAAATTGGTAAGAGATACATGGCTAGGGAAAATAAGCACCATGGCCATTTACTTTTTTTTTTTTTTGAGACAGAGCCTCAAGCTGTCACCCTAGATAGAGTGCTGTGGCGTCATAGCTCACAGCAACCTCCAGTTCCTGGGCTCAAGCGAGTCTCCTGCCTCTGCCTCCCAAGTAGCTGGGATTACAGGCGCCCACCACAACACCCGGCCATTTTTTGGTTGCAGCCATCATTGTTGTTTGGTGGGCTGGGCTGGATTCGAACCAATCAGCTCAGGTGTACATGGCTGGTGCCTTAGCCTGTTTACCCAGAGGCGCCGAGCTGCCATTTACTTCTTGTATAAAACAATAAGAGGATAATTTTTAGCAACTTTTCAATTAGAGTAGCTTTTGTTGTATTTTAATATACAAAACAAATCTGTAGAAAAAGTGTTCATAACAAGCTGGGCGCAGAAGCTTGTGCCTGTAATCCCAGCTACTCAGAAGATCTAGGTGGGAGGACCACTTGAGGTTGGGAGTTTGAGACCAGCCTGGGCAACTGGTGAGACCTTCATCTGTACAAAATAATAATAATAAGCACACACAGCGGCATGCCCCTGTAGTCCTAGCTACTTGGGAGGCTGAAGCGAGAGGATTGCTTGAACCCAGGAATTTGGGACCAGCCTAAGTGACATAGTGAGAATTAGTCTCAAGAAGAAACAAAAGTAACAACAAAAAGACAATGTTGAAGATGAAATCTTTATCACCAAACTCCCAAGTTCCCAAATTATCCCTATTTATAACCAGAACAAAATAACATTTCTCTAAATTGCTTTTAGTTTGATTCATTAAAGAAATTGTTTTTATTAAAACTATAATATTGTAATTTTATTTTCACTTAAAAGTTTTTGTCTACACTATTATATTGTTGATTTTTCCAAATTGATTGTTCTTCAAAAAAGATCACCCTTTTTATCATAAGAAGTTTCACCATTTCTCAAAAGAATGCTTTTGCCATGGTTGATTAAATAAATAGTTTAAGGCAAAAACCAATTGAAATTATCAAATGATTCTAAAATGGGTTTTTACCATGAAACAAAAGCCATCGGATTACATTTTCTGATATAAAGGTTGTGCTGTTTTGGATATGAATTAAAACAAAACATCCCAGTAATGGAGAAGGTAAAACTTCTTATCCAAAACTTGCAGTGCTAAAGTTAATACCTAATTCCAGTAGGTATTATTTGTTTTGGAAATACCTCTTAACCTTAGACTGCTAACATGTGAGTTTAGGTTTAGCTGCAATGCCTCTCTAAAACCCCAGACCTAAAAATTATGTTTGATTTTTTTTTTTTTTTTTTTTGCAGTTTTTGGCCAGGGCTGGGTTTGAACCCGCCACCTCCAGCATATAGGGCCGGTGCCCTACTCCTTTGAGCCATAGGCACCGCACCTTGATTTTTGAATTAAGAAAAAAACCTAGTAGGAATATAATTGCACTGATTACCTAAGATGTAATTATTAATTAAGATAAGCAATTGTCAGCCATATTCATATTTACTAACAAGTTTGAATCTGCTACTGAACTATATGTCTACTAGTAACATATGTTTCACTACACAATTTCTTTTTAGCTGATTTTTCATGATCCTATTAATTGAAATATTGTAGATACTAAGAGTGATTCATAGTCTACTGATTGGAACTAAGGACTTATGTTTTGTAGGTCTAAGTAAAATTTTAGAAGGCAGATGCTATTGAATTGATTTTGTTTTTTATTAACCCAGTACTTTTAAGAAATTGCACAGTAACTATACTAATAAAATCTGGCAAGTCATTTTTAAGTTGAAACATAAAAATGGTCAAATATTGTTAATTTTTCATATAGTTAAATCTGATATTTGTATATTCCTATATTTCTACAAGCACAGGTACAATTAATTGTTCTTAGTTATTCAGTAGACTATTTATGTGTTTACTCTGTTTTGATTCTCATTTTCATTCTTTACTGTCAACTTTGAGAGTTATTACTTATAATGAGCAGGAAGCAACTTGTCTGAAAATGACTGATATGTGAACATGCATTTATTATAGCATTTTATAGATAGTATAGGTGTTATACTTGGAAAAATATTAGAGGTCTTCAGAGGTCATCCCACTCACTTAATATGGAAGACTCTCTATGCCAGCCCCTCCAGATGGTTACTACTTTCTGCTTAACCACCTCAGGACATTATCTCAAGAGTTTGTATTATTAGAAGATCTACGTACTGGACTGAAAACTATCTAATTTTAACTCCTTGATCTCAATTCTGCATTCTATTAGGAAAACCATAGAAAGACTACTACTTCCAGATGGCAAATGTTTTAATGTTTGGAGATAGACATCATATCTCCTTCTTCCTTCCCTAAGAGAAACAGTTCCAGCTATTTCTGAGTCATAGGCTCATAATTTTAAGATTTGAAGGGCCTTAAAATTATTCTATTGATATCTAATTTTCAAGGTGTGAACTAGTTTCAGTTAGGATTTCCTGTGTTGCCTGTTGCAGTATTTTATAAACAATAAGCACTTAATAAGTATTTTTTATATGGCTGAGAGACAGAGAGGATAAATGAAATTTGGGCTTACTATTATGTAGTAAATATTTATTGAGAATTTACTGTATGCCAGGAACTGTCCTAGACATTTGGGGATGATATATCAGTTAACAAAAGAGACAAAATTTGTCTTCATGAATTCTACATATTGTTATGAAAGACGTTCACTAAAGATTAGTTCTATTTTTTTTTCTTTGAGACAAAGTCTCACTTTGTTACCCTTAGTAGAGTGCCTTGGCATCATAGCTCACAGCAACCTCAAACTCTTGGGTTCAAGAGATCCTCTTGCCTCAGCCTCCTGAGTGTCTGGGACTACAGGCACCCACCACAACGCCTGATTAATTCTCAAATTCCTGAGCTTATGCAATCTACCTGCCTCAGCCTCCTAGAATGCTAAGATTACAGGCATAATTAAGAGCCACTGCATAATTCTATAATAATATCAGGTTGTAAGAGGGACTTTACCTAACAAACGCAATCAGTATAACCTGGTTTCTTGTACCCTCAATGAATCCCCAATTAAAAAAAAAAAAATATATATATATATATATATATATATAATAACTAGAAGAATTACTATATGTAACTAAATAATAAGCAAATAATTGTCAAAAAATAATATTAGGTGTCATAATGCTATCAAGTATTCTATCATTGGATAATGGTTCGACAGACTGAGACAGACTGCTACTATTTTAGATTGAAGTGGTCAAGGAAAGCCTCTCATTAAGGTAGCAACTGATAAAAGAGCTGAATGAAGTGAGGAGGCTCAGCCATGTGGGTCCTTGAGACAGGAATGTTCTAAACAAATGCTAGGGCTTAAGTGTTAACTATGGTTGGAGTTGAGTGTGTCAGGACTGAAGGGGAAAGAGTAGTTAAGGTGGAGAGGTAGCCTGAGGAAAAATCATGTAGGGAGCTATAAGCAGGAGTAGGGATTTGAGATGTTTTCTAATTGTGACAGTAAGTCATGAAGCAGAGTAATGATGTGATTAGATCTACATTTAAAAAAGTATCATTAGTACAAACAGACTATAAGGGGATAAGACAGGAAGCAAAGAGACCTGTTTTAACCCTGTTGTAATAGTTTTATAGAGCTTCACTGTCCAATTCAGTAGTAGCTGCAAGTCTCATATAGGTATTTAAATTTATATTAATTAAAATTAAATATGATAAAAAATTCAATTCCTCTGTTGCTCTAATCACATTTTAAGATTTGATAGTCTTAAGTGTCTATAGATGGTCCTCTCAGCTTGATTATTTTGGGGGTTTACAATGGCACAAAAGCAATAAGCATTCAATAGACACCATACTTGGAATTTTGAATTTTGGTCTTTTCTTGAGCTAGTGATAGGGGATAGGATACCCTTCCAAGATGCTAGACAGCGTCAGCGAACCACTGTTCCCAGGCAGCCATGCAATCACAAGGGTAAACAACTGATACTGCACTTGACAGTGTACTACATTCAGTAAATTACATGATACTCAACACTTTATTGTAAAATAGGCTTTGACTTTGCCCAACTTACAAGCTAATGTGCTTTGATCATGTTTAAGATAGGTTAGGCTATCTTAGCTATGGTGTTTATTAGATTAGGTGTATTAAATAGGAGCCGAAATAACTTTGATTCTAGAATAAATAAATGGAAGACTAAGCCCAAATAATTTCACAAGTGACAGATGAAGCATATAATAAATCTATATATATTACAGTAATTGTAACAATTTCAACTTGATATTTGGAAATAGTCAAAAATTCTACTTAAATTGTTCTGTCCTAAATGATTTTAAAAATGATTTTGGTATTACCAGTTTCCATTTATAAATGATGTACACATTTCAGTTTTTAAACGTATAATTTTATATTTAAAATATAAATATAAAGTGCCATGAAATGTTCATACATACAGAAGCTTTCCATACAGATTCTCCAAATCCTCAGAACTTTTAATTTCCTAGGAGGAGTGGAAAAAGGGGTTGGAGAAGGGAACAGTTCAAATTTCAATCACCATACCACAGTTCCATATTTCTTTTTTGGGGTTTTTTTGTTTGTTTGTTTTGAGACAGGGCTCTGTTACTGGGGCTAGAGTGCAGTGGTGTCATCATAGCTTATTGCAACTGCAAAATCCTCAGCTTGGTGAGGCAGCTCACTAGCACTGTGGCCTGTAATCCTAGAATTATGGGAAGTTGAGGTGGGCAGATTGCTTGAGCTCAAGAGTTTGATACCAGACTGAGCAAGTAAGACACTGTCTCTACCAAAAAAAAAAAAAAGAAGAAAAGAAAAGAAATAAAGAAAAGACAAAAGGCCAGGCCTCCCAGCTACTTGAGAGGCTGAGGCAAGAGGATTGCTTAAGTCCAAGAGTTTGAGGTTGCTGTGAGCCATGATGATGCAATGACACTCCACCCCAGAGTGACAGAGTGAGACTCTGTCTCAAAAACAAAACAAAACAAACAAACAAAAAAACTCCTGGACTCAAGCACTCTTCCTGCCTTCTCAGCCTCCCAAGTATCTGGGACTAAATGCATACACTTCCATGTCCAGCTGACTTTTTTTTTAAATAATAGAGAGTGGGGGCAGTGAGTAGGGCTCCGGCCACAGATACCAAGGGTGGTGGGTTCAGGCCCGGCCCCGGCCAAACTGCAACAAAAAATAACCCGGTGTTGTGGCGGGTGCTGTTGTCCCAGCTACTCAGGAGGCTGAGGAAAGAGAATCACCTAAGCCCGGGAGTTGGAGGTCACTGTGAGCTGTGACGCTATGTCACTCTACCAAGAGCAATAAAGTGAGACTCTTGTCTCTAAAAAAAAAAAAAAAAACAGAGAGATTGGGTCTTGCTGTTGCCCAGACTATTCTCCAGTGTCCAGGCTCAAGTGATCCTCCTGCCTCAGTCTCCCAAAGTCTTAGGACTGTAAGTGTGAGCCATTGTGCCAGGCCTCACATTTCTATATTTCTAAATTCCTTTTCTAGCATCTCTGATTATTATATTCCACATGAAGGAGAGCATTTCTAAGAATAATGTTAGTGGTATGAAATCATTTCTGCAGCTAAATTTAAACAAATAGAATCCTACAAAAAGCTAGTTATTCTCTTCAGTTTTCTTTCAGTACTTCTAATGAGGTCATTGAGAAGGCCCCAGTGGGGTGCTAGTTTGTTTAACTTGATAATATCTCTTTTAACAAATAGAGAAATGACCCAAGTTTGGAAAGTTTCCACACATGAGGCCACCCTCTTATAGCTTGTATTTAATAGCATGATTGTGGGCTCTGTGCTTGTGGCTCAATGGGCTAAGGCGCCAGCCATGTACACCTGAGCTGGCGGGTTCGAATCCAGTCCGGGCCCGCCAAACAACAATGATGGCTGCAACCAAAAAATGGCGGGCATTGTGGCAGGCACCTGTAGTCCCAGCTACTTGGGAGGCAGAGGCAAGAGACTCGCTTGAGCCCAGGAATTGGAGGTTGCTGTGAGCTGTGATGCCACAGCACTCTCCCCAGGGTGACAGCTTGAGGCTCTGTCTCAAAACAAACAAACAAACATGATTGTATTTTCATATATAATATAAATTTTGACTTTTGTATTTAACCTTGTATTTATGGAACAATTTTCTGGTTTGCCATTGGGGAAAATAATACTGATCTAAGATTTCCTTTTTAAATAAATAAATTCAAAGATAAAAATGAGATGTATAAAATTATTAAGTAAATGACATTTGGATATGATAATTTTATATGAATAGGAAATAAAACATAAAGAAATCCTATTTTTAAGAGAAAATAGATGATTTAGCAAGATGGTTATTAATACAGTATGCATACCGGCTATTTGTATATAGGAATAGAGCAAAAACATTCTAGAACTTTTCTTCAAGCTTCAAGACCCACAACTGTATGTTAGAGCATCATGTCTAAATAGCCAACATTGCTGATGTAAAGAAACATGTTAATATATATCACACCTCAATTAAATTCAATTTTTAAATTATATTACCAAATGCAAATGTGCTTATTTATACCTCCTTATTTAACAAAAGAAATAATATTTTTATAAGCTATTTTTCCTAAATCACTGTATTATTCTCTCCTCTTTCTAATGAGTCTAATTTCAGATTAGCCAGTTTCACCTCTGAGAATTATAGTGGTGATTTTAGAAATAACTATTACCATTTTGTAACCTCAGCATTGTTTCTGTATAATTACCTAAGTCTTTGCAAGTAATTTCTTAGAATTAATGGTTTTCTTCTTTTTGTTTAGATACCTATTGTTTCTGGAAGACTCACTCTCCTCTGCTGCTCCTGAGGCCTCCCATGTCTTCCTAAAACACAGAATTACAATGTAACCTTCTGTATCCCAATGGGTAATGGGCTAACCATTACATTTACCTGGATTTTGTCCTGCCAGTTTCTTACTGGCTTACTGAATTCTGTACACCCAAAGGCAGACAAAGCACCTGAACGTGGACAAAAATCCTTTGTTAGAGGGTGTGATCATTTTAAGAATCAGTGGATCAGAACTCTTTTATTCACAATAGGCAATGGAATATTAAATTTCTAAAAATTGTATCTCCATTTTCAAAAATATAGCCCTATGAATATCTTGACTTTACCATATAAATTTTAATTGGACCCAATTCTACCTTCCAGTTCTTAGAATTATGGCAAAGTGCCTCCAAAGATAATAGAGTTGTTATAAATTTAATTTGCCTCTTTTTTTTTTTTTTTTTTTTACCCGAGAAAGAGCTGCAAGCTGCCAACCTGGATGGAGTGCTGTGGCATCACAGCTCACAACAACCTCCAACTCCTGGGCTCAAGCCAGTCTCCTGCCTCTGCCTCCTAAGTAGCTGGGACTACAGGCACCCGCCACAACGCCTGGCCATTTTTTGGTTGCAGCCGTCGTTGTTTGACGGGCCCGGGTTGGATTCGAACCTGCCAGCTCAGGTGTACGTGGCTGGTGCCTTAGCCCGTTGAGCTATAGGCGCTGAGCCTTAATTTGCCTCTTTAATGAAATATTTGTTTACAATTTTTTGTCCACAATTCCAGAATCTAAAAAAGGTCTGAACAAGCAAAAATGCTTTTGTAACTTATTTGAATACAAAACTTGACCTGAGTTTTTTTGGTGACAAAACCTATGTTGACATGAAGCTATTTATAGGTTTTATTTATCCATTTAGTGAATATTCATAGATTTACTGCAGAAATGATAACCTGTTGGGTTACTGGATGCTGCCTTAGACCTTTACTGGAAATGTTTTAGAATATACACTATAAGCATTTCATTACATTTATGAAGTAACAAATATGCTCCAAGGTTTTCATACATACAGATAATGTGAGGCGGGATTTTTTTCTTTTCTTTGTATTCCTCCTTCCTTTCCTTCTTGGTCCCTTATACTATGTATTTTTATTCCTTCTTCCTAGTAGTAGCAGTAACTCAACAAATGATACTGAATATGCTTTGTTCTGTCCTTAATATATTTGAAATGACATTAATAGAATCGGTGGTTCATTGTTTATAATAGAATAACAGAACCTTAAATATAAGAATAGCATTCTTTTCTAAAAACTTCGCTGCTTTGTATCTCTAAAAGGTCGTGTGAGTTAACATTACAACCCTGTTATTTGGTCATTTTATTTTCTTCTGAATTGCACCTTGGGAAATTACCACACAACTTAGTGAAATTCTGTTGAATTTGTCTTCAAACTGGTAAGGGATTGAAAATATGGCCATTGCTCTTATTCCATGTTATTATTAATCAGTCTGAACATAAATTGTGAGTTTTACTAATTTATCATTTACTTTAGCTTAGATTTTTCTGCTAATTTAATAAAGGATAATTCTTCAAAAACAAACACTGCACTTTTGAAAGAGATAATTACAGAATGCAGACTTACAGAGAGTTTTTTTCTTTATTATTGTTTTTATTATTAAATCATAGCTGTGTACATTAGCGCAATCAAGGTGTACAATTTGCTAGTTGCATATACAATCCGAACTATTTTCATCCAACTGATTAACTTAGCCTTCATGGCATTTTCTTAGTTATTGTATGAAGACATTTATATTCTGCATTTAGTAAGGTTTGCCTGTACCCTTCTAAGATGCACCGTAGGTGTGGCCCCACCAATTATCCCCCCTCCACCCCAACCTCACCCCTGCTCTCTCCTCCCTTACCCCTTTCCCCATATTCTTGTGCTATAGTTGGGTTATAGCCTTCATATGGAAGCTATAAATCAGCTTCATAGTAGGGCTGAGTACATTGGATACTTTTTCTTCCATTCTTGAGATTCTTTGCTAAAAAGAATATGTTCCAGCTCCATCCATGTAAACACGAAAGAGGTAAAGTTTCCATCTTTCTTTAAGGCTGCATAATATTCCATGGTATACATGTACCACAATTTATTAATCCATTCGTGGGTCGATGGGCACTTGGGCTTCTTCCATGACTTAGCAATTATGAATTGGGCTGCAATGAGCATTCTGGTACAGATGTCTTTGTTATAATGTGATTTTTGGTCTTCTGGGTATATACCTAGTAGAGGAATTATAGGATCGAATGGCAGGTCTATTTTTAGATCGCTAAGTATTCTCCAAACATCCTTCCAAAAGGAACATATTAGTGTGCATTCCCACCAGCAATGCAGAAGTGTTCCCTTTTCTCCACACCCACACCAAAATCTCTGGTTTGGGGATTTTGTTATGTGGGCTAATCTTACTGGAGTTAGGTGATATCTCAAAGTAGTTTTGATTTGCATTTCTCTGATGATTAAGGATAGTGAGCATTTTTTCATGGGTCTGTAGGCTGTACACCTGCCAACCCATAGGTACCTTTTTCACTGACTGATTTGAATTAAGCAGGAGATGCTATTCCAGCCCCCATAGAACTACAGGATTTCACAAAACTGGAAATTTCCAAGTTCCAGAAAGTTAAGTTTACAAATTCCCAAGAGCTGAGTCACCATGGAGAGGACCCTTCAGGTGTATCCTTGGGGTCTCCTTGGGAAGACCTGTTCTCCTAGACCTCACTCTTCTCATGTATCCTCTCTCGACAAGTCTGTGAGAACAAAGAAACTAATTCGGATTATGGAATGGAGAAAATAAAGAGGGTTATTAGAATACTCCTACAAATTTGTAGGGAGGGGGAGGAGTTGGGATAGAATCAGTCCCACACTGGGAAGCTGGGAAAAAGAACTAGTTTGATGGGTAAATTATTGTGTCCAGTTTTAGAAATATTGAATAATTATGAAAGTATGAGTGAAAATAAATGAAGACTAATCAACTGAGAACAAACAGAGGTTATTTATTCAGAGCTTGTTATAGCAAAGGAGACAGTCACCATCACTGTGTTTGGCAGAGACTCAAAAATAGAGAGTGATAAACTTGAAAGTGAAAGAAAGGGAAGGCTTAGGTGTGCCCACCCTTTCTGGAGGTTAAGTTGCTGGCATAGGGATGCTGGAGGCCCACTAACTAGAAGCAAGGCATCCTATTGATTGGTCTGGGAGCATTTTTGGCTTTCTATCATTGGTTCTGCATTGGAGGTAGGAGCAAAATTAGGAAAACTGATAGCCATCGACCAAATGCTACAGAGATCGTGAGTCAGAAGTCAATTGTCATATATGATCTCGCCATTTTCCATTTGTGTATCAGCACTCTCTCACCTATTAAGTAAGCGTCCTACAATATCTGGGTGGTTTTTCTAAGCAGATTTTTTTTTTAAGATAGTCTCACTATGTCACCCTCAGTAGAGTGCTATGGCATCACAGCTCACAGCAACCTCAAAATCTTGGGCTCAAGCAATTCTCTTGCTTGAGCCTTCCAAGTAGCTGGGACTGCAGGTGCTTGTCACAATGCCCAGCTATGTTCTTGTTGTTGTTGTTGTTGTTGTTGTTGTTTAGCAGGCCCCCGATGGTTCAAACCCACCAGCCCCAGGGGCATGTGGCCAGGGCCCTAACTGCTGAGCACCAAGTCAAAGCAGATTTTTTTTTTTAAAGAATGACTGTTTCAACTAGCTCAATTTATTCAAAACTATTTGATCACGTCCATATCTACACTTACCCCTTTAGATTTTGTCAGACTTTGTCTCATCTGGATTCTACTTTAGGAGAAGAAAACTGTTTTAAAATGTAGGTTTTAGCTCGGCGTCTGTGGCTCAGTGGGCTAAGAAGCCAGCCATGTATACCTGAGCTGGCGGGTTCGAATCCAGCCCCCGGGCCCGCCAAACAACAATGACGGCTGCAACCAAAAACAAAAATGGCCGGGCGTTGTGGTGGGCGCCTGTAGTCCCAGCTACTTGGGAGGCAGGAGACTCGCTCGAGCCCAGGAATTGGAGGTTGTGGTGAGCTGTGATGCCACAGCACTCTATCCAGGGTGACAGCTTGAGGCTCTGTCTCAATAAAAATAAATAAATAAATAAATAAAAATAAAATGTAGGTTTTATTATTTGGGTATGGCAGGGCCAACAGATGAGTAGACTACCACTGTAGAGATAATTCATTATATAAACAGGTCCAGAGAAGAGAGGGGACCGCACAGAAAAGCACAGGTTACTGTGGTTTCCACTGGAAGGAACAGGGGAAACAGGGTAAACAGGTTTAGGACTGGCTAGTTTGAATAATTTCTGTGGGCTGTGGGATATAGGGGCTGCCCCTAGTTGTCTGGAATCTGATCCACAGGAGATTAGGTCAGAGGAATAGTGGCACCCAGCTAAAGAGCCCAAAACAGGAGGTAGCTGAGAGTGTGGGCTCTGGGTTCGTTTGTTTGCATTTGATAGGATTGCTCAAGGGCAAATTGTTTACTGTCCCTACAAACAGGCTGACCGTGGATACCAGAGGTCTCAGGGTGAGAAAGGCCTCAGATGTCAAAGCATCAGAATGCAAAAAATAAAAGACACACATTAATATAGAAAGTATAATTAGAAATGGAAATTCAGTACTCCCACTCTGTAAACTGCTACATCACTGCCGTTATGAGAGCAACTCAAGTTACTTAATGTGACATTTCAAACTACAAGAGCATTTGACAAGACCATGAATCATTCCAACATCCCAGCTTTGCTGCCTAGGGTGTTAATAGCAATAAGGAAGCACAAAGATCATCAGCCTCCGCTCTCAAAAGGCTTTAGCAAACAGTCTTTCATTTCTGATCCTTCCTATTTCAGAATAAACCAAGGGCCAAGGGCAGACTTCCATTTTCCCTGGTAGCTGGGACACTTGAGAGTTGATTAAATGCTTACCTGTCCATCATCTCCTCCCTTTCCAGGGCATCTAACCTGGTGAAAACACTGTTTTGCCCTGATTTTGCAACACCCCAGAGGTTTCACATTGAGACACTTCCCTTAGTCCTTTATATGGAAAAAGTGGGATTTTCATAGATCATTTACCTGAAGCTCAATTTTTTTATACCATTAACACTTGGAAGATTAGCATGTTTTTCTTAGACAAGCTTCCTATAAGAGGAAAGCAGCAAACTCTTCCCTGCAGTAAGATTGAAGGGAACAGAGTCTTGGATCCAGACAAGCTTGGATAGGACGCTAAGTCTGAGGAGCCCACTGCCTGACTGCTCTCCATATGGCCAGGCACCAAAGTTCTGTTTTCTTTTCTAAAATCACAAATCATTCAATGGTGCAATATATTTGTCTGACTCCCCCATCAATATGAAAGCCCCTCAGGGATAGAGATTACTTCTTAAATTCATCCTTTTTATCCTCAGCCTCCCATTAAAGAATATGTGTTAAATTGCATTATGTTAGGCAACAAGCTATCTTAAAAGTCCTTCTAGTTAAGGGAAAATGCTGGAGTGCCT
Organism: Arctocebus calabarensis; assembly: GCA_963573935.1. Lineage (NCBI taxonomy): Eukaryota > Metazoa > Chordata > Mammalia > Primates > Lorisidae > Arctocebus > Arctocebus calabarensis. Next base: position 254 of record CAUYON010064216.1, on the reverse strand, counting down.
GGCTCCCAGAAAATAAGACAGGAAGGCTTGGCGCCTGTGGCTCAACGGGCTAAGGCGCCAGCCACGTACACCTGAGCTGGCGGGTTCGAATCCAGCCTGGGCCTGCCAAACAACAATGACGGCTGCAACCAAAATATGGCCGGGCATTGTGGCGGGCGCCTGTAGTCCCAGCTACTTGGGAGGCAGAGGCAGGAGACTTGCTTGAGCCCAGGAATTGGAGGTTGCTATGAGCTGTGATGCCATAGCACTCTATC